>JAOQMS010042572.1:0-13507 GCA_027563885.1 Erythroxylum longipes
TACATTAGGCAATTCGATTGTGGTTAGACATATGGAATTAACGTTGTGATTATATCAGTCCACAAATATTGCTAACACCGGTGGCCAATTTCGCAATTCTTGCCATACAGGTCCAAAAATCCTAAGCTCTGAGACCCATTCTTCTGTTTCAGACATTACTACTAGGACAATACAGCCTCCAACAGGCGCTAATCTGAAGGGGAGATTATGCTTGAAATAGAAGTGGAAAACACAGTTTGTTATAACGGAAACGAGATATGTTCGAGGATGATGATGAAGAGGGAGACTGATGGCGAATTAGTCAAAAATCTAAAATAAATTGAAGATAAATTCAGGGGTAGTGCTTGATTAATGGTTTTTGGAAGATATCAACGTGTATGAGCCGAAAACAGCTTATTGGAAATATATTATCATTGAATTCAGTAGTATTTTTATATTTGAGTTTGGGTCATTATTTTATACCCCTAATTGTGAAAAAAAATGAAAGTCATTCCAATGCTACATCCAAGACATATAGTTGTCTACGAGAAGAGTATCATAGGTGTAACAGACACTTCTTTTTTCTCCCTCTTTTTAGCAATTAAAATATAATTAATTTATTATATTATATTTTTGCCTTTTTTCTTTTTTAGTAATTGAATATAATTAATTAAAATATATTAAAATTTGATGTAAACAAATTTTTATTTCTTTTTTATGAAAACAATATTCTAATTAAACTGTATTTTGAAGACATTATTTAACTGATGAGGTGTTGATGCAAGCAAATACTAGAGCATTTTTGTCAAGAGCTATTGGAAAGAAAATACTGCAATATACTTGATTTTAAACATTTTGTCTTCATAAATAAGTGCATAAATTAAATATAATTAATTAAAATATATTAAAATTTGATGAAAAAAAATTCTAAAAAATTTTTATTTATCAAGATTTTAACAAATCAACCACTATCAATAGTAATGATAATTATTCATTCGTCCTAACCGATCATTATAATTTATGATTATTATTATATTCATTCTTATTCTTCACTACACTCATTCTCATTCTTATTACTATTTTTCTATGTGAGCCAAGCACCCCCTCAAGGTTGAGTAAGGAACTTTGATTTATCATATTAGAGTTAATTAGATTATGAATTATTAGATTAAATTAGCATTGTAAGACATTTATGGATCGATTCATGTAGACATACCTAAATCCATGATAGTTTTTGTAAGGAGATTTATTCCCTCTCTTCTTTCTTGTTTCCTTGATGTGTTTCTTCAATGGTTCAAATCACCTTTCATAAGTTTCTAAAACTTATATAACATTTCACCAACCATCATGTTGGTTCATTTTAAAAGAGAGAGGGAAAAGGTTGTTGACCCATTTTGAGATCCATTATTTAATACCCAATAACCATTATCTTGGGTGCTATTTATAGGACTCAAATCTATAAGTCACATGGGCCATTAAATAATCTAACATTCTCCCACTTGGCCTATGTTACGATTTGGTGATTCAACAATAAAACTTTAAGTGCCCACAATACATTGAATCAACGAAATCATCCTTAATTGAATTAAGATGATGGGATTATGGCGGTCATAAGTTATATAACATGATTCTTTCCATGTATTACATAATCAACTCAACTCATATAACGTTAAGGGGGTAATTCTGTAATTTGTTATCTCACAGAAACAATTATTGTATACAACATAATATGGATAACAAGTAAGTGAGCAAAAACAAATATGACTGTAATTGAATTCATAAGTGTCATAACAATTCGAGCAAGAAAAATATATGTATACATACATGGCAGAACTCTATGCTAACAAGGACTTATCTATAAGGCCCATCCGTTCAACATGGCCAATAAATGTTTTGGGCAGTAAGCCTTTAGTTAACGGATCCGCTACCATTAGAGCTGTACCAATATGCTCAATTGACACTTTATGTTTTTGCACTTCTTATTTGACAGACAAGTACTTCAAATCCATGTGTTTTGCACCTTTTGAATACTTGTCATTCTTAAAGAAGAAAACAGTTGCAGAATTATCACAATAAATTTTTAACGGTCTAGCAATACAATCGATAAGACCAAGACCTAAGATGAAGTTCCACAACCACAATCCATGAATTGTAGCCACAAAGCACGCCATAAATTCAGCCTCCATAGTGGAAGTAGCAATGACTTACTGCTTTCCACTTTTCCACGAAATTGCTCCTCCAGCTGATAGGAACATATAACTAAATGTGAGTCTACATAATCGACATAGTCTGAATCCGAGTAACCTATCACTTCGAGATGGGTTGATCTTCTATATGTGAGCATATAGTCCTTGGTGCCTTATAAATATCTACGGACTTCCTTTGCAGTTTTCCAGTGGTCCACTATAGGATTGCTTTGATATCGGCCTAGCATTCCAACAACAAAACTGATATCTAGCCCAGTGCATGTTTGAGCATACATTAAGCTCCCAACTACTGACGCATAAGGAATAGACTCCATTTCTTTACGTTGCAAATCATTTTGTGGACATTGCATTTAACTAAATTTATCCCCTTTCTGAATCGAAACTATCCCTGCAGATCACTTTTCTATTTTAAATCTTTCTAATATTTTCTCGACATAACCTTTCTGAGACAATCCTAACATTCCTTGTGATCTATCACAGAATAGTTCTATTCCTATCATATAGGATACCTCACCTATATCTTTCATTTCGAAATTATTAAAAAGAAAAGTTTTTACATCATGTAACATGTACAGATTATTAGCAGCAACAAGAATATCATCAACATATAGGACTAATATCATGAACTTGCTCCCACTGACCTTTATATAGATACACCGATCAACGGTATTCTCTACAAAACCGTAAGACGTGATGGTATCATTAAACTTAAGATACCAATGTCAGGAAGCCTGTTTCAGTCCATATATTGACTTCTTTAATTTACACACTAACTTATCCTTTCCTGTGGTTTTAAAACCTTCTGGTTGATCCATATACACTTCTTCTTCCAAGTCACCATTTAGAAAGGCAGTCTTTAGGTCCATTTGGTGAAGCTCTAAATCATAATGAGCCACCAAAGTCATAATAATTCTTAAAGAGTCCTTCTTTGAAATTGGAGAGAAGGTCTCTTTATAATCAATGCCATCCTTTTGAGTATAACCTTTGGCAACAAATCTAGCTTTATACCTTTCAATGTTGCCTTATGAGTCATGTTTGGTCTTAAAGACCCATTTACAACCCACTTGTTTTGCACCTTCTGGCAACTTAACTAATTCCCAGACATTGTTTTCATCTATTGATTTCAACTCTTCTTTCATAGCATTGAACCGTTTTTCAGAATTGTTACATTTAATGGCTTGTTTGAACGAGACTGGATCCTTATCAATGCTCAAGTCACATTCATGTTTAAGTGAGTAAATTTCATAGTTACTTGAAATAGCTGGTCTTCTTTGCCTTACGGACCTTCGTAATGCTACTTCTTGTGACTTCACTTAATCATTTGTAACTTGAACATCATTAGCTGGTTCTTCATTAATATGTTCAATTTGTGGAATTAGAACATTAATTTGTTGTTCTGGTATGTTGCGTATCCGTGATGCAATAAGCGGAATAACAACCGGTGGGATCACACTTGATATAGTAGTTTCTACTCGACTTCGAGTAGTTTCTACTCGATTCTCGTAAATATCCACTTTTTGTTGTTCTCCATTCCCACTAAATTGACCATTTTCAATTAACCAAGCATTACCAGACTCAACTATTTTCGTACTATGGGTAGGACAGTAAAATCTGTACCTCTTTGATTTTTCAGGATAGCCGATGAAAAAATCACTAACAGTTCTCGCATCAAACTTCTTTTCATGAGAATTATACAACCTTGGTTCTGCCGGACAACCCCAAATGTGAAGGTGTCATAAACTAGGTTTCCTTCCTATCCATATTTCATAACGTTTCTTAGGAATTGCTTTGCTGGGAATCCTATTAAGCAGATACGTAGCGATCTTTAATGCATGCATCCACAATGATAACGGTACAGTACTATAACTTAACATACTCCTAACCTTACCTATAAGAGTACGATTTTGCCTTTTGGCTACACCATTTTGTTGCAGTGTACCAGGCATTGTGTATTGTGCACATATGCCTCGACTTGCAAGAAACTTTGCAAATGGACCTGGACATTGTCCACTTTCATTATATTTTTCATAATATTCACCACCTCTATCAAACCTCACTATCTTTACTTTTCTATCTAACTGTCTTTCTACCTCATTAACGAACACCTCTAGGATGTCCACAGACTGAGATTTTTCATGCAGTAGATAAATATAACCATATCGTGAGAAGTCATCAATAAAGGTAATAAAATACTTTTCACCGCCCCAAGAAGGAACGTCGAAAGGACCACAAATGTCAATGTGTACTAATTCCAGTAATTCGTTACTTCTTGTGGTTGGATGCTTTAATATATGTTTGGTTTGCTTGCCTTTAATGCAATCCGCACATATATCCCAGTCAACAAAATCCAATGGAGGTAAGATTTCATTTTTCACTAATCTCTGTACCCTTTCTTTGGATATATGGCCTAATCTTTTATGCCACAAAAAAGCAGAACATTCATTTTGTGCACTACGTTTACTTCGTATAATATAGTCAATATGAGACAGAGATATAGCAAATCAACATCAAGATTATCAAGATTGAAACGATATAAACAATCAATTAAAGTACTAGAACTATAATAGTACTTGTGTTTATACAATGAAAAAATACCATTTCCAATCTTAAATTGAAATCCTGTGACATCTAACTTTGCAACAGAAACTAAATTTCTAGCACATTCAGGAACATAAAGACACTTTTCTAGATCTAGGTAACAGTCAGTGTCCAGGATCAATCTGTACGTCCCAATGCCCTCTATCCGTGCCGTCATTCTATTCCCCATATATAAGAACTTTTTTAGCTCCGTTTATGGTTTGGATTGAAAGGAATCCCTGTTGAACATGTGACATATGAGTAGTTGCACTAGAATCTAACCACCAGGTATTATTAGGCACTTTAGTAAGATTTGATTCAAAACATACTAAGATATAGTATGTACCTTTCTTTTCGAACTGCGCTTTTCGTTTAGGACAATCCTTCTTGAAGTGACTAGGCTTCTTGCAAAAGTGGCACCTCTTATCTTTATGGATTCGGCCCTCATTAACTTTACTAAGAGCTTTGTCCTTTTCTTTGCCTTTCTTCCCTGGTTTGTGCTTGCTACTACTAGCTCCTAGATGAAATGTGAGATGAACGGAGTGCTCCATTTTCTTTAATCTCCCTTCCTCTTGAACCAACATGACTTTAATTTCTTGAAAGTTCCATTTTTATTTAATGGTATTATAATTCACCTGGAACTGGCCAAACTCAAGAGAAAGTGAGTTGATAATGAACTGTACTAGAAAGGACTCACTCACATCCATACCCATAGATTTCAACTTTGCAACTAGGTTTGACATATGGGTTATATGGTCATGAAAGGGCTATGACCAGTCAAACTTCTTAGTCGTTAGCTCACTCATTAAAGTCCTTACTATAGACTTGTCAGCTAAATTAGATTGGGAGTATTCTTTAAGCTTTAACATAAACTCCTTTACATTATCCGTCTTAGGCATTGATGGCTTCACATTTTCGGCGATTGTCATTCGCATCAAATTCAAACTCAGCCTGTTAGACCATTCGCAAGCCTCATAATAAGACTTGTCAGCTTCAGAACTGGTCTCATTTATGGTTGCGGGCCTTGCGTTTTAAACTATGGCTAAGTGCAAATCCATTACACCCAGTTGGAATTGGATTTGTTCGGACCAGTCTGCATAGTTCAGACTATTGAACTTGATCAAGTCAGTCCTTAAAGCGAACAAATTTGAAGATGCTACAAATAAAACATATAGCTCACACATTAATGCTTTGAGTAGACCTAAATGGATTCAAACTAATAATAAACTTTGATTATGCATTTAAATTCTCCTTTGGGTAAAATTTAAATACATAGTTGTAACCTATCATGATGCAAATATAATTCACTATAATAGACAATCAATCATATTCTAGTCAACATGTATGTTATCTTTGGATATACAATCACATTAACTAAATATGTTGATAAAGTCCCTTTAATATTATTAATTATAAGCAATGGTCCACCTTTAGGTGACTTCCTAGCATTATAATTAATAATCTCAATTGTTCAGTTCAACTTTTACGTCATTTTAATAGCATCATATCAACATTAACAATTGAAACATTCATAATTAAATGTTTAATTTTCAAGCTAAGCCACTTTGGTGACTAACAAGCTTTCCATGCAATAAACATTTAATTGGACAATTATTGTACATGACAAAATTTAATTTAAATTAGTTTGGTGACTTTGGTGACTAACAAACTACTTTAAATTACCATAATGTCATGTAACACATTCAACATATAATAGGAAAATTTAATTCCAAATATTGCATAATATAAAATATTTAAAGTACCAAATAAACATATAATATGGCACTGCTTTTCAAAATTATATTATAAATAAAACTAAATCAATTATGAATTAAAATATCCATTATGTCCCACCCTAAAATTATTTTACTTAGGGTTAAAGTCCATAATATAATTACTTCATAATTAAAGTTGCATAATATAACCCTAAGTTAAACTCCATAAAATTAGGCCATAGTTATTAAATACCCAAACAAATCCTTTAATGGGCCAAAGGGTAAAAAATTTAGCCCAAAATCAAGTTTTAGGCCAAAAGACCCTGTCTGGCGCCAGCATCTGTTTAATGTGGGCTGTGACCTCCTGCACAAGATGGGGCGCGTAAAGTGCACACGCCTCATCTTCCTCCATCGCCGTAGCTGGTTCATTTTCTGCATTTTTTTAATTTTTTATTACTGCACGCGCCTCATCTTCCTCCATTGCCGCAGCTAGTTCATTTTCTGCATTTTTTAATTTTTATTCTTTCATGGAGTCTTCTCCTCTCTTGGCTGGAGTCAACAATAACGTCATCCACCATTGTTTTCTTCGGTAGTCATTACATGACACAAACTCATGGATTTTCTCACTCTAAACCATCCATAGATATTATGTGTCAGTTAAGCAGTGAGAATGGATTTCTTAATGGCTTTACATTCAAAAATCACTTTCCATTCCATTCGTACCAACACAGAAGGTTTGTTTCATTTTTTATGTTCTCTTCTGCATTTTTATATCAACACCGAAGGTTAGTCAACATATACATATCAACACCGAAAGTTCATATTCATTTCTGGAACTCTTAAACAATCCATCCAAAACCATTCATATATATTTTGTTTAATATGTTGATAAAGCATTGCGCATGAAGTTCAATTCATATCCGAAAATAACAAGAAGAAATAGTTGTCCGTGTTTCTATATCTATTTCGTGTATGAAGAAAATCATGCAATAATCCATTCATACAAAAAACAAACAGAAACATAATCATACAGAAATGATACACGGTAGAAAACAAATCGTACAACACCGTGCTCTGATACCAATTGTAAGACATTTATGGATCGATTTATGTAGACATACTTGAATCCATGATAGTTTTTGTAAGGATATTTATTCCCTCTCTTGTTTCTTGTTTCCTTGATGTGTTTCTTCAATGGTTCAAATCACCTTTCATAAGTTTATAAAACTTTCATAACATTTGACCAACCATCATATTGGTTCATTTTAAAAGAGAGAGGGAAAAGGTCGTTGACACATTTTGAGATCCATTATTTAATACCCAATAACCATTATCTTGGGTGCTATTTATGGGACTCAAATCTATAAGTCACATGGGCCATTAAATAATCTAACAAGCATAATTAAGTTTATTTATAGTTAACTAAAATTAATCAAATTTGTTAAAAGAAATTTAAATTTGATGGACTTTTTTAATTTGTAACATTGATTCTCAACTTTAATTACTCTCTTTGAAGAATAGAAAAGGGGGCTTAAAAGCTTACGATCTATTACTAATTTGTTTTTCTTCTTGTTTTTTGATTTTTATGTGTAGTTTGTTGGTTATGGAAATTTGTAGTGTGAGATTAACATTTTGTTTTTTGTTCCTTGTACATGGAAATAGTATTGTTTTATAGCTCCAGGAATTTAATCTTCTTTACATCATTTTACTTTTTTGTTGAATTGAGATAGCATCATGTTTAGGTGGTTGAATCTTTGGTTTAACAGTTACATGCTTAGTCTAATCATACTGGCTCAAGCTAACCATTGCTACTTTGTATTGGGATTTAGATCCATCAGACTTCTTTATTGAACTTCCTGATTTCTCAGCATGTTCTTATATAAACTCAATCCTGATGTTTGTTAAATTAGGTGGCAAATGTTCTTGTCGATTGTGTATTCTCTTATGTTATCTTTTGGGTATTGGTATATTTAGGATTTAGTAATGCCCTACCTTCGACTTGAGTTTTGGGTAGCTCAGTGGTATCAAAGACACCAAGTTGTGGCCTGGGTTTGCCCTTCGTCGTAAGTTTGAATCCCAGAAAAATAATGTGGAAATGGGACTTATAGGTTAAGTGTCAAGTGGGCCCCACCTGCTGATGCAGGCTTGGAGAGGGGGTATATTTAGGATTTACTAACGCCCTACCTTTAACTCGAGTTTTGGGTAGCTTAGTGTAAAGAAGAAGTTCCGTGAAAGGGTGACGATAGTGGCAAGTAATCTCAATATTTCAATACGATATGATTAACTAAGCTTCAACTTTTTGTTCCCATGTCTCTAAAAGACTGAAGTGTGTCTTTAATTGATTCTGATAAGGGAATGTAACTGTTGGATAAGCAACATATCTGTATAGATAATTGTACAGATAACTTTAGCTAATTCTTAACTAACAAACCAAGTATTTGTATATATCTTCAACTCTTGTACAACCCTTATATATTTGTACGTTGATCTGTTGAATTGTAAGGAGTAAAAGTATTTGCATGGAATAAGTTTCGAAATACTTTATTCCAAACTCCAGATTCGATTACTTTAATTTAATGGATAAATAAGCCTTATTCTAGGACTAGAATAAGTCCATCCTTCTATCCAAACAAGGATTATACTAACCTTGGAATAACTCTATCTACGTTTTCAAATTCTACTTATTCTATTACTAAAATAATCTTTAACTCCATGTCCAAACATTAACTATTATGATCCTTAAATAGTTTTTTTTTTGGAACGGAGGAATCCGTAGCCACTATCCTTTGGATGCGCACTAGGTAAACTTCCGAATTGACGCAATAACCTACAAATCACTCCAACCAGGTACTCCATACTAGGCAAGTCTTATATGACAGGCTCGATCGAGAGAGTGTAGATAGGGGAATTCGATCACAGGACCTTTTGGCCCTATCCCCCCTACTTCACCAACTCGACCACCCCCTAGGGGGCCTTAAATAGTTATATCCTTATATCCAAACATATAATTATAAAACTTTTCATATTTTAATTTCCTAAAAATCAAGATCACTTTAATTTAGTAAAATGATTAACAATTAAATCATGATAAAGCATGAATCTTAATTCGTATCTTATTCCGAAGCTTGATCATAATCTTATTGTATCCCTCTAATCATTTTTGAAATTAATCCATCTTAACCACTCATAGCTACACAACTATTCGATTTCTAATAATATCCACATAATAGGTTGAGAGAATTCTGTAACTCTTATAGAGAGGGTTAAGCTAGAAGTCTTAGCTTCATTAAAGATAAATTCTATTTATAATAGGTTATGGACAATTTAGTAATTTATTTGAAATTAAATTCTAATTTCATCTAAACTTTAACTAGAATTACAATAATTCTAATTAAATACCAATTATATCCAAATAAGATTTAATATCTCATGTGGATCCTTATTTATTAAATATCTAATATTTATTCATAAAGTTTATTAAACTTTACAATCAAGTCTAAATTGATTAACATATTTTTGCTCTTTTCAACCCGTTCTTTATATGGGACTTATTAAGTTTCTAAGTATGTTGGCAATGGATATAAATTATAACCCTAAATCATATTTACGATTAGATAAATTGAACTCCTTTAATCTATCTTTACTTCTATAATTAAACAATTCATATCTATAGATCAATATTGACGTCTATCAACACATCATGACCACCCACATATTTAGGAATGTCTAAGTGTGTTTTGACTAACCTTTCTGTACATGATTCTTTTTGTATAATTCAATAATTTCGTCATACAATATTATGATTAGACATAAAGCATGAAATTAATTTCTTCTCTATTTTGAGTCCAGTCATACTAATTCCTTATCATTAGTCATTGATTCAATTAATGACATTTGTAAACTATTTACAAAATACCATTCTACCTTAGCCAAGGATTTCCCGAATCAATACTAATCGAGAACAACAGAACATTCTTTCCAAATAGTTTAAGGTGATGAATCATATCTTGGTCACTCAACTACTTCCATATAGTTCATGATACATCCATTGACTACTGAATGAGCTTACTATGACTAGAATAGGTAATAAAATGTATCCAAACATAACAATTCCTAGACTAGATAACTTTGGAGACCTCAAGTCAAAGGATCACTTATACAATCATCACAATGAGAATTTTCATAGACATACAATATTCCAAAT
Source organism: Erythroxylum longipes (assembly GCA_027563885.1). Lineage (NCBI taxonomy): Eukaryota > Viridiplantae > Streptophyta > Magnoliopsida > Malpighiales > Erythroxylaceae > Erythroxylum > Erythroxylum longipes. Next base: position 10,683 of record JAOQMS010042572.1, read on the forward strand.
GGATTTCTTATATCAGGTTTGTTAAGTGAACTTGTTCTTTAACAAGCACTCATATATTTGTTTATATCCATACTTTGGTCTATAAAATTGAATACTTCCTTTATAAAAAAAACATAGCATGTGTCACTATAAGAAAATAACGAATTACTAATGGAAAATTACCGACGGAACACATTCCGTCGTAAATTAGCTACAGAAATGGATTATCTGTCGGTAAAGTTAACGGAAAAATTTTTTCCGACAGTTAAAACATTGGTCGATAAACGTGGAGGGAAAATATCTCCGCGAGTTTTTTGACGTATTATAGTGACAAAACACGAAAGTCGGTTGCAAAATTAGGCGGCAACAACTAGCGGGGAAAATTAGCATCTTGAATACCGATAGGACCATAATTTTGTTGGTAAAATATTGATAGAAATGTCGTTCTGTCGATAACTGTCAAATTGTCATAAAATAAAATGAAGTATTTTGGTTTTAATCTAAACTACGTCGTTTTATCAACAGAGTTAATAAGACCCGAAGCCCCCCCCCCCTCTTTTTCCCTTCCCTCTGCTATTTTTCTCTCTTCCCACCATTAACGCTATCGATTGTCTTCTTATAGTACTTCCACCCTTGATTTTTGCTTCATTTTTGGTCCATTGTGCATCATTTTCACGCAACAAAACTATTGGGTTTATTTTGTCTCCAAAAAATGGCAGCAAAGTGAAGATCAATAAGATCCAAATGGAATCCCCAAATTCCTAATATTGATTTTTAAAATTGACAAGTTAATAGTAAAGCTCTTGATTTCATCAAAAGCATAATCAAAACCTTCAAGAATCAAATGGATATGCAAACAAGTCGAAACAAACCCTAAAATCCAAGCACTGCACACATATAAGTATAGATCGTGAAATCAAATCATAAAGAGAAGCGAGAGATGCCTGACTAAACTTGAGGGTGTGTTGTTTGCCGAAGAGCTGAAGGTTACCAAAGATGAAGATAAGTAAGTCGTCGACGAGGCTAGAGAGCTAACAATCAATGGTGGTGAACTTGTGATGGCCCCCAAAAAACTATATTTAACTATGTCCTTGTTCCTTAATTTGTCTTATAATCCCCTCACAAGCCTTATTATATATCACTTTTTTTTCTCCCTAAAATATTATAAAGGGCATAATATATGCATAAAACTATATACATGTATATATTGTTAGTTATGACAAAGTTTACTTATTTCGATCTGATTTGGTTCGACTCGGCTTATGTTGATCAAATTTTAGATCGTGTTTAGGTTTTTAATACTTTTAAATTTCAGGTCAAGCTTGGACTGTCCAGTCCAACTTGATCTATGTTGGACCCCGTTTCCGGAGCCCAACGTTCATGCTCTGATACCACAACTGTTGGACCTCGTTTTCGGAGCCCAACGTTCAGAGTCATGAGACGTGAGCGCAGCACTCTGAAGGGTTCTTATAACATCCTGACATTTATAATTGAGCGCTTGATAAACGACAATCCATTCTTATGCTCGATCCTCAATCGTCACCCTAAACACATCGCTTAATTTATCTCTTACTTCCATAACCAACTAAGTACATTTCAAGTTCCATTCAAGCCTAAATGTACCATAATAAACAATGATAAGCCCGCAACTTATAAAATGTACATGATTTGGGACAAAAAGCATAACTTTCACTAAGGATGTCGGATTAAGACCATTTAAGTACGGTTTCGAAGAGAACTTCGATTTCTACAACTTCCGTAAAGACCCCGAAGAGAGAGATTGCCATCTAGAGGGTCAAAATTTACACATTTATAAATCTGTCTGAAAAGGTCCGCCTAACGGACATATGTCCTTCCAAAGGGACATGAATTGAGCTGGGACATAAACAAACCTGAGAAGGTCCGCCTAGCGGACATGAAGTCCCTCCAAAGAGATATGCACTGAGCAGAAACACTAAAACACCCAAAAAGGTCCGCCCAACAGACATAAAGTCCGTCTAACGGACAGTTACGGGTTAAATTTCATATTTCCAAAGCTATCATGACCCATCTTATGCATATCTATCATTCCTAACTCATTTTCCTCATCATTTTCACTTCTATTTCAATTCAACATCATTTACAATCAATCCATAATCTATGTATGATCATCATCCCAAAAACACAATCATTCAACTTATACATAATCATCATAAATTTCTGTATATGTTCAACCCCATTTATCAACTTCATTTCATATCTAACTTATCACACTACTTCTTCCCAATTCAAGATACCACATTCTCTCATTCTATTAGATCAAAATAGAAGAGCTGTAAAATGTCCTGCATACATCCTATGCATCATCACTAACTTGTAACAATCATAACTTTCAAGTCCGATCTCTAAAATTACATACTTTATATCGTTGGAAAGCTAAAAGGATAAACTACAACTTCCAAATAGACAAATTTGCCTAAATTAGCATATATTAATACAGTTTTTCCCCTAAAGTCAGACCACAAATTTTATCCCTATAGATGCTTGAAAATGCATTGCGGAAGCTTGGAAAATCATAAGCAAAACACAATCATATTTTATTATCATCAAAGGAAAAGAGTTTTGCAATGCCTTAATGGGCATTTCAAGACCCAAATATATCATTGGTTTCATAATCCAAAAATACAAAATACACATGATTGATACTTGAAATGCGGCTAAAGCCTTGAATGTTCCTACACTAACTTTAAAACAAAAACATGTAGATTTGGAGTGATGCCTTAACTCTCGATCACTCGATCTCTTGCTCATCACCTAGAGATGGGGAGGAATGGGGGTGAGCTTAAAAGCTCGTGGGTAACAAGTTT
>JAOQMS010042573.1:0-13499 GCA_027563885.1 Erythroxylum longipes
ATTATTCAAATTGATATGATGCCATGTGGAGTACTGTAGTGATCGCACGTAGCGCTCCCTTATCATAGGATATGTATTGGAATGACCTACGGGTGTCCCGGTGTGTACCCTATGGTGAGGGGGTGTTACATTTTTTATATAACTTTGATTGATCAATAGGTTTAGTATGCTATATATGATAAACCAATGACCTTGATTGGTGAAAAGAAGAAGAAAAATCTCAAGAAGACTCTATGTTGTGATTTTGACATGTATTTAACTATCCCAAGGTACGTTTGAGTTCTATATGCAATATTTAGTTAAGTTAGTGTTGATGATTTTATGTGAGGATTATCAAGGATTCAACTTTGTGTATGCTTGAATTTGACAATATAAATGTTGATAAGTTTCCTTCTTTGTCCTGCTTTCGTCTAAGCAGATATCCAGGAAATCTTCTTCGGAGAGTATACTTAGTGGGAATTTCCAATTCAAGATCATAAAATTACAACAACCAAATAAAAGTACCACCTAGTGGAAATTGAAGTATTAAGTTACAAGTTGAAAAAAATTCTTATCCTAAGGCTCCACTAAATTTATATCTCATTGATATAGTCAAGAAGATCTTCAACTTCCTACCCCAGCCATCGTTTACCTGTTAGATATTTTCCTATGAGGTAGACAATAATTAATTACATTTTAATAGTTTTAATAAATTATTAATTAAACTAGTTGAGTTTGACCCAAATAAAGATAATAAAGTAGCTCAATAAAGGATTTGAGTTAGTGGGTTGAAGTCCAGTAAGGAAAATGGACCCCAGTCAGTATGGATGCCTGTGATGGGGAGACCTGATATGGATTCTATCCATATATATAAGGTTAAGATCTCCTGTAACTGCTAAAATAAATTGTGAACATATGGATACTCTGCCCATTCAGAGATTTACGTGTTAAGAAAGATACAGAAAGGCCTTAACGATGTCTTAGGAATCGAATTTCGTGAAGGTTTTGGTAGATTGGCGCTCGTTTAGGCTTCAAAAAGTTCGTTTGAAGTTATGGAACCAAATAAGGTATTTTCTGCATTTCTTCATTTTTTCTCTTTCATGTTCGATCAGGGATACATAACTAAGGCTTATGTTATGTACTACATGTAGTATTAAAGCAATTACGTGATCGGATGGAAAAAAACGAAGGTTTTTTAGTTTGTTTCTCCATAAAGGTTTCAGAGAATAATGATTCATTTTTTTGGTTTTTTCTTGCTTATGGATGCTTAAATATGTGCTACATGTGCATAGCATTGAAAAACAAGTTGAAAACGAGCTTTGGAGAGCAAAAAATTGACCTAAAACTCATTAAAAATTGCATTTTTTAGCAGGAATTGGGAGAACGTCAGGAGCATGTATCGAATTGGGAGAACATTGGCCATATGTTGTACATGTGCCCAATGGGTGTACAGTGCTTGCATGAAGGTGGTGTATCTGGGGCATGCATGACAGATAAGAGATGCATGGCATAGTAAATGAAGGATGAGTGTGGCACGTATGATACACCCGCCAGCTAGTGCACAGTAATCAAATAGAGGCGGTGGGAGAGGTGTGTGCGATACATGTGCTAACCACCTACCCCAAAATGTGACATGCACAGGTGAGAACGAGTGTTTGTCGCATATGATACAGGCGTCAGACAAGTCAGGTACGTGTGCCATACACGCCATCAAGGCTCCAGGCTTATCAGTGTGTGTATGGCGTGTAATGCACGTGTTTGATGCATCCAGTGGCGCGTGAAGCAAACGCCATCCAGTGCCCATGGGCATTGTGATGTCAACACTATAGTACTACTAATGTTGTACTAATGTCAGCTAAAAAAACTTAAAAATTAAAGAATTCCCATAATGATACCCCGAGTCATTTTAGGTATAGGGAATTCATAAAGTGAGTCTTTAAAATTTTTTTGGATTTATTACATTGGTAATAAATAAGGTTTAATTCTAGAAAAAGGAAATAAAGCATTTTAAAGTAGCTTTTGAGTGAATATTCATGCTTCAAACTTGACATTAGGGAAATACTTGAGGTTTCATGTCTCATATGGTAATTTCAGTGTTCGGTATCATATGATAGTCAATTTGATTGAGATTTTCTGTGATGAAAGTCTCAAATAAAGTTTACTGATAATGTTTTTAGCACTATTATATGATAATGACAGTGTGCATCCACATTTTGCATTTATTGATGAAACATTATCACATGTTGCATGCCTATACATAATATGAGGATAACATATATGGTCTTAGAGTGTAGCAGAGAGGGTTTAGGGTTTAGGGAAGGCAATATTTTTTTCTCAACTCTACTTTATCACTATGTCCTTTAAAAAAAAGCATCCTTCTCCGGCAGCCACCAACCGCCAGCCAACCACTGCCAGTTACCGGACCGCCGCCGCCGCCACCGCCGCTACAGTAACTGACAATCTCACCGGCATTCCGACTATCACTCACATCCCAGCAAACGATTCAAAATTTTTCTATGTACAAAACCCCATAACTGGTTTTGTCAATGGATCACCCAACAATGCACAATCTAGGCCTAAAGTTCTTACTGCCAGCACACCTCCTCAACTTCTTGCCGCCTGTTCTCCACCCCTATTAAGGCCAGCACCCTCTTAGAAATCTTCACAGCCAACGAGTGCTTCTTCACAACCTGTTAGCCAAATCCCCCGCATTGTAGGAGCGATTGGCAAAGGATTGAGAAAACAGTGAAAAATCCTCTAACTTCTCATGGACTGAAGAATTCAGAATTACTAATTCAAATACTAGGTTATGATTTTTGGACATACCTCACGACATTTTGACTGGGCCTGTAGTGATTCTAGACGACTATATAGTTGAGAGTCTCTATCAGTGGACCTGCTGCTTAGTTGTTTTCTTTCTTGGGCATAATATGCCCTTTCTCGCCATGCAATCTATTACGATGAGGGCTTAGAAGACACTTGGCCTTGAGGATGTTATATCCACAGGTATCAGTTTTTTCCTATTTTGTTTTCAATCGGAGGAGGATTTACAGTTGATTCTCAAGCAGGGCCTGTGGACTTTCGGTGGGAAATTCATGGTTTTACAGCAGTGGCACCCTCACTTTGTTTTAGATAAATCACAGGTTTCCAGAGTGCCTGTTTAGGAATGGTTGCTTGATTTACTACTTCCTTTGTGGAATGAGCGATGCATTGGTCTCCTGGCTAGCAGGATTGCGATTGCCATACTTCTGCCAGGACTTGACTCTGTTTTTCCAGATTCTGTGTTGAGCTTTCTACTACAGTTGATCCCGTCTATGAGATTGATATCGATAGCGGTATAAGCAACGAGTTGATCCATCTCTGAGTGGAATATGAGTGGACACCTAAGCGTCATTCTCCGTGTTGTGTGTTTGGCCATTCCTGTGTCCCTCTGACTACTTTAGCATATCAAGTTGCTCTTCCCACCACTGTTACTTCCCCACCTTCTTGAGCGACGGTTCCAGCCCAGAATTCTAGAGTTAAGGACCTAGTCCTAAATATTCCTTCTCTTATAACCTCCTCATCTATGGCCAGGGGAACAAACTAGGTCCCTACTCATAACGTTTTAGTGTCCTCAGATCTTGCTTATGATGTTACTACCATGGAGCAAATTACTCCAAGTCGGCTTCCTAGCCATCCCACTCCAGGATTTTAGTTTCCTTAGAGCTAGGTCAAAGTGTTCTATCGAGGTATGGGCTACTGTGAGTCAGATGCTTGGTCTAGTTGCTTTTACAAAGGTGAGGACTACTTCTAGCCGGATGCCTTGTCTTCTAAGTTTAGAGGCTTCTATCCCTAGTAGTAGCCATGGCTCCAAATTTACTGGAACCTTTGGAGATTTTCCACTCGATAGCTTGCCTGCTCTTATTTCTATTCTTTTTTTTAAGTTTGAATGAAGGTAGAGAGAGTGAGGGGTATAAACCCTCTAGTTGATGTCTTGTAGTTTTTTCTTCCATTTCCTATGATAGGAAGTTGAAATATTAGAGGCCTTAATGGCTCTAACACCTAGCGAGCGGTTCGAGATTGGATTATACGCCATGATCTTAGTTTGGTTGATCTCTTAGAGACCAAGGTAGCTTCTCACAACTTGGTGCGTGTAGTTATTACTACTTATCGGGATGGGACTATCTGAGTAACATGACGGAGGAGCTGGCCTGTCAAGTTTTATTATGTTGGGATTTGAGTATGTTTGAAATTTGGTTTCCAATATTTACGCTTCAGGGTATTAGCTATGAGGTGATACGGCTGCAAGATGTTACTACCTTTGGATTAAAAGTTATGTATGGTTCCCCTTATTTATGAACTAGGAGAGAACTCTAAGAATTTCTTCGGACTCAGGCTAGGTGATTTACGTCCATTCCTTGGTTAGTTTTGGGTGATTTTAATGCTATCTTGAGTCATTCAGACAAAATTGGCAGAGACACAAGGTGGTACAGGCATATGGATGAGTTTGGTTAGTGCTTAAAAGATGTTGATCTTTTACGGCTTTCATTTAGAGGATTACGATACACTTGGCATAATGGTTAAAAAAAGCAGGGCTTAATTCTCCGATGGTTGGATTTGAGTTTCGGAAACTCTTTATGGTTTTCTTCTTAGCCTGGTACCACTGCTGAGCTTTTACCTTGTGGCATATCTGATCATAATGTTATGGTGATTCGGTTTGGTATTTCGAGACGATGACCTCCTACTCCTTTCAAGTTCTTGAAATGTTGGGCTGATCACACCGACTTTTCAGAAATTGTTAGTAGGGTATGGGCCATACCTATGAGGGGGGAACCGATGTTTGGTCTCACTCGCAAATTAGGGATGTTGAAGCAGGAGTTGAAGTCCTTACATTTTCACGACTACAACCACATCTCCGCTAGATTTAGGATGACTAAGGCCCAGTGGACTTCAGCGTAGGCTGCCTTGGATGCTTCACCACTTTCGGAGGAGTTAGGTATTACAGAGTGTGATCTTGCTAGAAGATACTCTCACTTGGTTCATGACGAGGAGCCTTTCTATCGTTAGAGATCTCAAATCTAGTGGCTTGCTTTGGGTGACCAGAACACTAGTTTTTTTCCACAGATCCTTGATTCACATACATGTTAGAGGTAGGGTCCATAATTTACGGGATGAGACAAGCACTGTTATCACAGATCAGGGAGTATTGGGCCAGCTAGCAGTTCGTTACTTCTAGGACATCCTTAGTTCACCCCTTAAGTTCATTCAGTGGATGCTGCTCAATTCTTTACTTAGCGTATCCCAGAGGATTTTGTTTCATCCCTAGAGATCCCGGTTTTAGATAAGGAGATACATGATGCTTTATTCTCCATCCTGGAGGATAAGGCTCCGGGCTCTGATGGTTACATTTTTTTCTTATACAAGAGGTGTTGGGACATTATTAGAACACAATTTTTGGTGGCCGTGAGGTATTTTTCTCTCCTTTTGTTATGCCTTGGTGTGTGAATTCAACTAGGATCACTTTGGTTCCCAAAGTAGAGAGCCCATGAGCACTGAAAGACTTAATGCCGATCTCTTGTTGCAATGTCATTTATAAATGCATCTCAAAGATCATTGCGAATCGGTTTAAAGTTTTTCTTCCAGAGGTGATTGGGAGAGTCTATATGGATTTCATCCCAGAGAGACAGATTGCAGATGCTATTTTTCTTACTCAAGAGTTGATGCATGAATATCATTTTGATCACTCACCTCCTTGATGCGTAGTTAAGGTAGATATTCGTAAGGCATTTAACACAGTCAGTTGGGAATTCATTCTACTGGGACTGAGAACTATAAGTGTTCCTGCTTGTATGGTTAGTTGGATTGAGTCATGTGTGCAGTTTGCACATTTCTCTGTAGCCCTAAACGGGGAGCTTCATGGCTTCTTCTCAGCTACATGGGGGGTGTAACAGGGGCATCCCCTCTCTCTTTACCTATTTTTGTTACTCATCTCTACTTTGCGCATGATTTCATGATTTTTTGTCGAGCATATTTAGCTTCTTTTAAGATTGTTCAACAAATTCTGGCGACATTTGAGAGGGCATCTGGTTTAGCTATGAACTCTGCTAAGAGCTAAGTCTTCTTCTCAGGTATCTCCAAGGTTAAGTCTACTTCTCTATAGAGAGTGCTTAATATTCAAATAGGCTCTCTTCTAATTCACTATTTGGGCGTCTTTCTTATCACTACTTGGTTGCGTCACCCAACTATTTACCATTGGTTGAGAGGATTCTTTCTCAGATTAAGTTGTGGATTTCAGCGTCTCTTACCTATGCAGGTCATCTACAGTTGATCTAATCTATCCTCTTTTCTAAATAGGTATACTAGTCAGGTATGTTTATTTTGTTGTTCGCAAAGATACACACGCTAAATTTTAATATTAATTAACCTTGTTAAATTCCACAAGCGTATGGGTCATTTGCGTAGTACCTAAGTTATCGATCCCACCAGGAGGGCTAAACTAGTCCTAAAATCTAAGGTTGTACTAAACTGCAACAATTCAAAAGAAATAAACTAATGTAGGAAATAAATCAATCAAACAATCAATTATCGATATTAAAATGCAGAGATATCAACAAAATATAAAAATCACACAACCCAATCTAAAAATCAACCTAGAAACTATCAAGTGAGAGAAAGGAGATTTTAATCCGAAGCTAATGAAAAACTAACAAATTATGCAATTATCGAATTAATGGTTCTAGACGGTCCTAGGGTATCTTACTCTCTCTCAAGTTATAATCCTTAACCCTAATTAATGATCCTTAAATTAAATTATAGAATTTTGATCTCGTGACTCACAATTTACCCATAACCTAAAATAGTTCTAAAATTATCTGTTAACCTACCAGGAACCTATGCTTGATCTCTCGTTACACAATTCTACCGGTTTGATCCAATTCTTATCTATCAATTTACCTAACTCTTATTAGCCCAAATTGATTATTTTCACTCGGCTCACCCTTTCAGTTTATTGCCAAATTATTACGAACAGAAATTGAATTATAATTAAATCAACAGTAACACCATCAATTAAACTTTATTAATCTCAAGAATTAAAAACTCGACGGTGAGTATAGATAAAACTCAACATTCAACACAACCTATTCTCAATGAATATTGCAATTTCATTGTAACATCCCATGATTAGGGTTAAAACCCTAGGATGCTTTATAAATAAGAATTTGTTGAGACTTTAGAAATGCATTTCATGCATTATATGGCATACACATGCATGTGAATAATGTTGTCATTCATGAAATAATTGTAAATGCATTCATTGACATTTTTCTGGGTATAAGTGAATTTTTAATGTGATTAAAGTGTGAATTTTGGATAATTAAATTGGTTTGTATTAAAATAACGATAATAGTTATTATTTCGAAATTTTTGGTGAATTGTGGATTAATTGTATTGGATAATTAAATTGGTGTGTATTAAAATAAATTCCGCATTTTGGAGACATTTAGGATATTTAGGAAAGCTATTGAAAATTTGAGGTAATTTAGATTAAGAAAAATACAGAAATTAAGAGATAAATTATGGAGTGACAAATGGATCAATAAATGTGTGACATTTGGACAAATTATTAAGTAACAAGTGGTAGCCTTACATTGATGACAAATGGGCTACATGCAAGAGTGACATGTGTCAAGCCTTAAAGTGAGACACCTAGGCATTAGGAGAAATGTTTCTACAACCTTCTCCTTGCTTTCACCGAAAATCTTCTTCTTCACAAAAGTTTCTCTTTATTGTTTATCACCGAAGACACCATCTTGCTCACTTATGAACATTGGCTTTTGGATAATCTGTCAAGGTTACACCTTGTGAAGTTTTATGTCATTAGAGGTTTTAATTGTTGCATAAAATCCCCTGTTTATCCAAATTGGATGGAATTTGATTCAGAGTAAATTAGAGACATAGAAATACATTTTTCATGAAGGAATCAAATTCGAAACATGTCTTTAAGAGTCTAGAAATTTGGGTTGAAGATGAAATTTGTGTTCTGCCAAAGTATGAAAACATTATGTAGATTTTTTATTATAACTTGAATGATACTGAACCAAAATTGCATAAAATTAGCTTCATTAGAAAGTTAAGGCATAAATGAAAAATTTTTCAGAAGAATGTTTTGCCTAAATCCTTCATATTCCTTGTCAAAATGACCATGAAAGATTGACCCAAAGGTTTGTTTTGGGAAGAGCTGGGAGAAGTTGGAATAAAAGGAAGTACACGATGCTGTTTGATAGTTTTGAACATCCTTCATTCTTTTGGCTATAAATTCTTCTTTTGACCTCCAAATGACTTGATTTTTAAACCAAAAAACTCATAACACAATTTTCTTCCTCTTTATAAAAATATATAGCCATCTAAAGTCATTTACAAAAAATTTGATTGATGAATTTAGGATGAAAATGAGGAAGTGAATTGGAATATTTTCATTGAACATGCTTTGGTATTTTGAGTATATCTTGATATGTAGATTTTTAAATGAGTTTATTCTTAATTCATATTAAAGTATAGTCATACAACTACAATTTTGTTGAAAAAGTCTAAGTTTAATTCTATGTCTAGGCATTTCAAAATCTAGCTCAAAATTGAGTCTTGACTGAGGCTGTAGTACTACCTGAGACAGAAATCATGTCCTGTTGATATTGAATAAAGCATATTAATAGAAGTAGAGTTAGACAAAAGAATCTTCACAAAAGTTGTAGTTCATTCTCTTATCTTTCAATTGGTATTAAGGTTGTAATTTTTGGATATCTGAGTTGGAAGATATGAGTTTTATAATTTGAGGGTATGATTATGAACTAGCCAAAAGTTTAATTATACACAGTCTGTGATATTGTGAGCATAACTTATAGAATATTGAACCAAATTAGATGATCTTAGAGTCATAAGAAACTTAAGACATGGGAAAACAATTTTCTAGAAGGAAGTGTTGCATATTACTTCATTTTTTTGATGTTAATAATCATGCAAAGTAGACCCGAAAGTATGTTTTTAGACAAATCTGGATTGATCATTTGAGTATTGTGGTATGAATGAACAGTGTGACAAGAAATTGAATAAAGAACTCGGAATTTGTCATGAAGATGCATTTTACATATTCATTATACATAGATGTGCATTTATAAATTCATAATTGTGCAAAATTGTGATGTGTGTATGTATGATATGTTATAGAGGATCACATTGAACGATAGCATCCAGATATTGTCGGGACTTCAAGGCAATAAGCTAAAAAGAGCATCCATGAGTCATCCTAGATGATCTTCCTAGTATTAATTGTTTGATTTATTCTGTTTAAATTCCAATTGTTGAACTGTTGTGATTTGAATATGAATCCTGAATTTAAAGGTCCTAGGAGTTTTATAGTTAGGAATGTATTGGAAGTGTTATACTTGCATTTGACAATTGAATGATATATGTTGCCTCTGAATTCTGAATGCTCAATGAAATTTGAATGCCGGACTGAGCTCCGATGAATTATGAGATTCTGTCTGTGATTTATATGTGTATGCCATTCATGGCATATTCTATTATTTGATGCATTTCATAAAATGCATACTCAGATAAAGGCATTGTGACCAAAGTAGCCAGTTGAAACAGCTATAAGCTTAGTATTCTGCATGTAGAGTGCTGCTCCATGATTTCTGTTCTAACTGAGCCTAATGTGCTAGTATCCGTTTTCGTATTTGAAAGTCACTCGATCACAACAAATAATAACGAATCGAGAGTCTCATATGCATCTGTATTTGAATATTATGATTATGAATTATATGCTTGTGAATTCTTTCTGAAGTTGTGATGTTAAAGTGATATATCATGATAATGTGATTGATTGGGTTTCAAATTTTGGAAGAAGGTATGTGAATTGTATGACATCCTTTATGCCTTATTTTGATAGAAAATGTTGTGAATTTGATTGGTTGTATGATATTTGTTTGTGCCTGGAGTGAGATCATCAATGATAGGTCTCTCATTGAGTTTGCAAAAACTCATCCGAAATTTGCAACATGATTTTACAGGTATGAGATAGGAGACAAATTCTAAGATTTTCTAGAAGCACATTTTGGACTAGATATGGATCAAAGGTCTGTCAGCTGACTTCAAAGGAGTTGTAGATTTCATTTTGTAGTTTCTTTGATATGTAGAACTTTTGTTATAAAGGTTTGTAAGCTACTATGTATTAATGCAATGACAAGTTGAGTTTTGCTTTGAACATTGTATTTTGTCACTGTTACATATATAGTCAATGCCATGTTTAAGTTGGATATATACTACCATGTTATAAGTGAAGGTGAGATAGTTAACACGCCATTATTATAGATTATATACTAGAATGTCCTCAGGGTGTTCCAGTATCTAATTTATGGTAGTGGAGGTGCTATAAGTTTTTGATATCAGAGCATGGTTTGGCATCCGTAGGAACTTATAAGAGATTTGAGACATGATGAATAATGAGAAATTCAGTTTGTGATCACAACTATTTTTTTGTTATAGGTCATTTGTTATAGGCGATCAAGTTGGAGAGTCAACTGAGATAGAGTCTATAGGAGTTAATAGAGAGTCTCCTGTACTTGAATTTGCTCAAATGCCTCCAAGAGTTCCGAAGAGGCAAGAAAGAAGATATGATAAGCTGAGAAAGCATGGGGCTGTGGACTTCTATAGAAGTATAGACCCTGCTGAGGCAGAAGGGTGGTTAGAAAGAACTGAAAGAGTGTTTGATCTGATGGACTGTGAGGTAGATGAGAGATTTGATTATACTGTCTCACTACTGCAGGGTCCAACATATCATTGGTGGAAGAATGTTTTAGGCAGTACCACCAGACCTTGTAGTTTGACCTAGGAAGATTTTCTGAGGGTGTTTATAGAGAATTATATGCCTAATATTTATCTGGATAGAAAAATGAAAGAATTTATGGATCTGAAGCAAGGTAGACTCACAGTGGCAGAATATGAGATAAGATTCAATGAGTTAATGAGGTATGCAGCTGTGGGTTGAACTTGGAGATCAGAACAAGGCTAGCTCTTTCTAATTTGGATAGTTTCATAGAACTGCGAGCAGCCTCACTCAAAATTGAGCAGTTATTAAAAGATGGTCAGGGAGAGTACAGACAAGAGTTTTAAGGGAAGAGGCAGGTTGAATATCAGGCTAATTCTAGTAGAAGCTTTAGTAAACGCCAGAACATATAGTCTCGATTCTAGACTAGATCGAGATAATCAAGATTTAAACCAAGAGGTGGATTTGCTCAGACAGATAGAGGTAGAGGATATGGATCAGTGTTAAGAGGACAATGACAACAGATGCCTAGTTGTGAATATTGTGGTAAGAAGCATGGTGGTCAGTGTTGGAGGTTATCGGGAGCTTGTTTCCATTGTGGCTCTATAGAGCATTAGATCAAGGATTGCCCCGAGACTTTGGGACCACGGTCTGGGATGAGAGGAGGAACAGTAACTGAGACAACTGTACAAAAGAGTAGAGCTATCGGTTCTGGAAATAGAGACAGACGTAGAGGTAGAACTTAGTCATCAGGGCCAAGTGTTAGGACTAAGGTGTGGAGTAATCAGCCGCAGTCTAAGGCTAGGGTCTATGCTATTACTAGACAGGAGGCACAAAACTCCCCAAATGTGGTAGCAGGTGTGTTGAATGTTTTTAATTTTGAAGCATTTGCATTGGTAGATCCAAGATCTACATATTCATTCATCACACCGCATCTGGCATCTATATTACATTGTAAGAGAGAAATGTTGAATACTGGTTTAGTAGTAAGTACTCCAATGGGTAGTACAATAGTGATTGGTAAGGTATGTAAAAGGTGCCTAGTTCGGATTGATCAGGCAGAGTTAGAAGTTGATTTGATCATATTGCAGTTGAGAGAGATAGACCTCATCTTAGGCATGGATTGGCTCACTGCTCATGGGGCAGTGATGAATTGCTATACTAAGGAGATAGTTCTTAAATCCCCTAATCAGCCGAAAGTGGTGTTTCGAGGAGTTGTTTAGGTAGTGCAAGCCTGAATAATTTCATTCATGAGTACTTTGAGATTGACTCAAGGTGGATGTGAGGTTTATCTGGCCTATGTAGTTGATACCCGGAATGAACAAACCATTCAGGATATTCCTATTATTAGGAAATTTTTAGATGTGTTTTTTGCTGAACTATCGGGATTACCCCTATAAAGGAAGACGAAGTTTACTATTGATCTTGTTCCATGTACCGCTCCTATATCAATTCCTCCATATAGGATGGCACCTGTGGAACTGAAGGAACTGAAGATCTAGTTACAGGAGTTGTTAGATAAGGGTTTTATTAGACCCAGTGTGTCACCTTGGGGAGCTCTAGTAATGTTTGTGAAGAAAAAAGATGGAACTCTTACGTTGTGTATTGATTATCGGCATCAGTTACATGGAGCTCAGGTGTTCGCAAAGTTAGACTTGAGATCGGATTGAAAATAGTTGAGGCCGATGTACCGAAGAGTGCATTTAGAACAAGATATGGGAACTTCTAGTTTTTGGTGATGCCATTTGGATTGACTAATGCCCCAGCAACTTTTATGGTCCTAAAGAATAAGGTATTTCATTCTTATTTAGATCGCTTTGTGATTGTTTTCATCGATGATATTTTGGTGTATTCAAAGTGTATAGAGGAACATGTAGAACAACTGAAACTGGTTTTACAGATAATGAGGGAGAAACAGTTATATGCTAAGTTCACTAGGTGTGAATTTTGGCTTGATCAAGTAGTATTCTTGGGTCATATTGTGTCTAGAAAAGGTATACAAGTAGAACCAAAGAAAATAGAAGCAGTGATGAAGTGGGAAGCTCCAAGAAATGTGACAGAGATTCGGAGTTTTCTTGGATTAGCTGGTTATTACAGAAGGTTTGTCTAGGAGTTTTCACTGATCTCAGCCCCTCTGACAAAGCTTCTAAGAAAGAATGTGCCTTTCAAATGGAATGATGATTGTCAGCGAAGCTTTGAGGAGCTAAAGCATCGGTTAACTACAACACCGGTGTTAGCTATTCCATCTGGATCTAGAGAGTATATAGTGTATAGTGATGCTTCATACCAGGGGTTATGATGTGTACTAATGCAGTATGGAAGGGTAATAGCATATGCATCAAGATAGTTGAGGTCTCATGAGTTCAATTATCTAGTTCATGATTTAGAATTGGCTGCAGTAGTATTTGCTTTGAAGATTTGGAGGCACTACCTATATGGCGAAACTTTCCAGGTATTTACTGATTATAAAAGTTTGAAATATTTGGTGAGTAAAAAAGAGTTGAATATGAGACAAAGGCGGTGGATAGAGTTGTTGATGATTATGATTGCACAATTGAGTGTCATCCTGGTAAAGCTAAGATGTAGCAGATGCATTAAGTAGGAAGTCAGATAGCAGTGTGGCTCAAGTACAAATATCGAAGTTGTAACATCCCGTTTCCAGAGAACGGGTCGGACCAGAGAAATGGGTCCAAGTGTGGTAAATTAACACATCTCATGC
>JAOQMS010042574.1:0-13498 GCA_027563885.1 Erythroxylum longipes
GAAGATAAGGATGGATCAATTAGATAGTATAGGCTTTGATACTCATATTTATTACCAATTGTCTACTCAATATTTAATTCCAATTTATAAATAATAAAATAGGAGAGGAAGATTATATAATATTCTAAAGAATTGATAAGTTTACTAATATAATGTGAATAAAGGGACAACGAAGAGTTTGAGAACATATGAAGTTAAAAAGGGATAAGAGAAGTTGTTCCAATCCATGTCACTTATATGGTAGAGCCATTATTTAAGGGTACATTGGGAAGAGTACTAGAAGTGTGAAGGAAACTTAAAAGGAAGATATTTCTAGTTTTATGATTTGAAGCCTTATAATTGAATATCCAAATGCATATGTGAATAACAATAGCAATTGGTTAAAACCCAGAGGTAGAATGATGACACTACAATAATAAAAGATACTCTTCAGATGATATGGTAACAATATAAGGAAACACAAATGATGAAAGGCTCTCTTGAATAGGTGTAGGCATTAAGGAGGTTTGAATAGGAACTACACTTCTAATAGGATTTCCATGAAATGTTGTAATAAGTACTAGTTTAAAAAATAAATATGGGGGCTTAATGTTATTTCTACATATGAATTAGAGATTCATTGATAGTTGAAAAGTTTCTATAATAGCCTCTAAGGGAGATGTAAAACTAATGAGATAAGGCTCTTTAGGATCTTTTCAATCTAAGGTTAAAGGCTCTATTTGTGGTGAGGGGAGCTACAACTTACCGCAATCTTGAAGAGGAATATTAGACAAAAGTAGCGATACGCTAGGGCCTACAAACTCCACTTGAATTGAGCTTATTACTTGGCTCTAAGTTTCTAAATCATAAAGTGGTTTACTCAAAACACATAGTTTACAAGTAATTTTATACACCTAATGGCTTACCTAGTGCATATCTAAAAGGTAGAGGGCTTATATTTTATTGATATATATAATTGCTAGGATATGTAGATTAAAGCATAGTTACTTAATATGAAGCTTATTATAATATTTTTTATTATTAAACCTTATCGGGTTGATTTTTTGAAGATTAAATTGAAAAAAGAGTAGTCATTAACAAGATAGATGTCCGCCCATGTGTTAGAGGACATCTAAGAGAGGTGTTGTTAGTGCTGAAGAGTCATTGGTGCAATGTAAAAAAAGATAATATAGAAAAGAGATATTATGAACATATGCTGATGAAGCAACAACATTGAGATGACGGACTCTAGCTAGTAGAGAAAAAAAGATAAAGGTAAAAGATATAGACCTCCCCTGTGGTTTAAGAAACTTAAAAAAGTTATAATGTTTAAAATTATTGAAAAACTCATTTTATTTTCAAATAAAAAAACTCCTTTTAGACTTTAATTAAATAATAATACTAAAATATATGTAGTATAAATATCGTACATGGACTAATCAAATATAAATAACATGGTAACATAACTTAACTCTTAAACTTGTCTTGAACCAACTAAATTCAATTTAAATCAATAATTTAAGATAACTATAATAAATTAATAGTTTGAGTTGAATTTAATTAGTTTGGTTCGAGTTCAAGAGCTGAGTTAGATTATCATTTAAGCAACATTTAATTAGTCCATATGTGATGTTCATATCATATATGTTTCATTTTTATTTTTAAATTAAAAGTCTAAAAGAAAGGATATTTTTAGAAATTTGAAAACTACAAAATATTTTTTAGAATTTTAAACATTAACATATTTTTTAAAACAAAAAATTTATATCTTTTACCCAAAAGATAATGCAAAGATGATGGACTTTAGTTCATAGAGAAAAAGAGATAGTGTTAAGAGTTAATGCAGTGTTAAGAGATGAGGGTAGCTGCATATGCAATGTAAAGAGATATGGGTAGTTGTTGTTGCACTACAAAGTGATGAGTTAGTGCAACATTCCATTATCCCATGATTAGGGTTAGAACCCTAGGATACTATACATGAGAGTTTATTGAGAATTTATAAGTACATTTCATGCATTATATGGCATGCACATACATGTGAATAATGTTGTCACTTATGAAAATAATTATACATACATTCATGGACATTTTCTAGGTATAAGTGATTTTAATGTGATTAAAGTGTGAATTATGGATTAATTAACTTGAAAATTGAATTGGTGTGTATTCGAACTAATTTCACATTTTGGTGACATTTAAGATATTTTGGAAATTTATCAAAAATTTGGAGTATTTTAGACTAAGGAAAAAAGTAGAAATAAGAGACAAATGGAAGTGTGACATTTGGTAGCTTAAATGTGTGACAAACAGACTAGTAATTAATTGATAAATGAGCAAATTATTGTGTGACAAGTGGATCAATCTTGGAGTGATATGTGGACTACTTAATTAGTGACTAATGGCAGCATCTTGAGTGGACAAATGTAAGACATGCCTTAGGACAAATGTTGTGCCATAATGGTGACACCTAGCATGTGATGTAGCAAGTTTCTGCAACAGTGTTTTGCTACTTCTTTCCTTCGATTCCTTCACCAAAATTGCTTCTTTTTCTCTCTGAATTTTTTCCTGAACCCTAGCCAAATTGCTGCACCAAAACCAGCATTTTACCTTACATAAAAAAACCAAGAAAACTAGCTGAAAGTTACCTTCATCTTGCTGTCCAAAAACACCTTGTTTCCATCTTAAGTTTGTGATGAATCTTGCATTCTTGGAGGCTTAGTGAATCTGGAATTTTGAACTTAGTTGGAAGCCTAAAAGGTAAGTAACAATCTGAGCTTTATAACATATCAAATGGTATGAGAATGATGTTTAAATTGGAATGAATTGCATGTAAGGTTGATGATGAAGTGTGCTGGAATATTTTATATGGAGTGTTTTACTAAACATACATCTGTATTTTGGCTATAACCTCAGTTGTGAATATCCAAATTGGATGAATTTTGATGTAGAGTAAATTGGAAACATATGGATACATTGTTCATGAAGGAATATAATCTGAAATCTGTCCATAAGAGTCCTAAACTTTGGATTGAAGTTGATAACTCTGTATTGTTGTGTTATGAGAATAGTCTGTAACCATTTGGTTATAACTTGCATAATACTAAACCAAAATATATGAATTTGATGTCATTATAAACTTTATACATTGTGGAACATTTGATTATAAGAAAATTTTGCCTAAATACCTCATTTGGTAGGACATAATGGTCATACAAAACTGACCGGAAAATTTATCTTAAAAAAACATTTGGAAGATTAGAGCTGTAGGTTGAAATTGTGGTTTCAATTTTATCTTCCTCTTTCTGCCTGTTTTAGATATCTTTAGGGCATGAATTTGAAGAAATACAAAGAATTAAAGTTATAGATATAGGTCTTATCTTGACCTTTGTAAATTGGCTTGATAAAATAGTAACTAGAGCTTAAGTTATACGTGTTTTGCTAAGACTGCATGTGATAGACTCCTATATAGGAACCTTATGTTATCTCCTAATTTTTAGGGACTTTAGAGCTCGAATTAGTCAAAGTATAAAACATGATAAATGATTATTGATATCTTATTAATGCTTATGTGAAACAGTTTAGCTAGAAGATATCTTGATAAGTTTATATAGTTATTTGAAGTCATAACTTAAAAAAATGGACTATTTTGATGAGGATGAGTTCAAATATGGAAATTTTGATTTGTTTAAGGAATAAATGAGTTATTTTAATGCAACCATGATCTAAATAAAATGAGAAATGTGTATAAGGTATGCATGAATGAGCATTGATGATCATAGGGTATTTATGAATGAGAATTGGGTGAACGAATGAGTATGTGTTGCTGGAAAATTTTAATGAATGTATAGATGTAGCTTCTTAAAATTTCATATATAAATTACCAATTGTGTGAGTGTAAAACATGAGTCGATAATGATATAAAGATGTTCTTATGAATGTAATATGATTCAAAGTATGTAAGTGATGAATTGGGAATGATTGAATGAGAACTAGGAAATTGTGAGAGTGTATAATCCTAGGAAAAAGAGTGATAAATGTGTGAGTGATGAATTGAAAGTGATAAAGTGTATTAAGGCATAAACCTAATTGCAAACTAAATGATGCTCAAACCATGATGAATGTATAAGTATGATTTGTGAATAAGATTTCATACCAGGAATAATCAATTAAGCATGCATTAAACATAATACATATGCATGTGTAACTTTGAGCATTCATTTGATTGATCAATTAGTAACGTGTAAATGTGTGTATTGTTTGATTTAGAAGCACACATCGATCGAAACCATCTAGACATTTCCGGTACGTCAAGACAATGACCAACTGGAGTGTACTATGAGTTAACCTAGTTGTTTAAACTCAAATATTTATGCTTTTGTTGGAATTGTATATATAGTGGGTAACCTAGATGGGAGATTTCAATTGGTAATGTGTTCTGTTCAAATTGTGTTGATTAAACTTAATTCCCCTATATTGAATTGATATTGATACAATTGTGATATTACTGATTCCGGACAATTGATTGTCTGAGGAGTTCGATATTCAGGACTGTATTAGGAGTGTTTGTGATTTGAATGTGAATAAGGAAATTGAATGCTCAACTATTTGTTGAATGCCAGACTTAGATCCGATGAACTGTGAAAATTGAATGTACTCATTGACTGAAAGTGATTAATGATATATTATGTGAACTATTATACTCCATTACATGATGCACGTTCACATAAAGGAGTTGTGACTGGAGTAGCTAACGTGAAAAGAGCTTTAAGCTTAGTTATGCGCATCAGAGCCTCAGGCTCAATGGTTAATAAGCCCGGTATCCACAACAGATATGGGATAGTACTGAAAAGAGCTTAGGATCTACGTTGGATACTGGACAATGAAATGAAATGAGTCTCATTTACTTTTGCATTTGTATCTTTAAATGTGTTCATGATATGGATAGAAAATGAACGTCGAATTATATTGTGTTGATATGGAGAAATGCTTATAACTTTGATGGTGATATGAAGAATTGTGATAAATGAGTGTTATGTTCTTAAATGATTACATGATATGCTTGCATTTAGAATGTATTTCTAGAATGAATTAAAAAATAATTGTATTTTTAAATGCTTCTTGTATTATGATGCAAATTGTAGAATATGAGTCATAGCTCTGAGTTAAACGTTACTTTGATTGAGCTGAATGTTATTCATATATATACAAATTGTAGAATATGAGTCATAGCGCTGAATGAAGCGTTACTTTGATTGAGCTGAATGTTATTCATTGATATATGTGTGTGTGTGTGTGTGTGTGTGTGTGTTCTGTTTTGAGTGAACACATCGATGATGGTTCACTCATTAACTTCGTAAAACTCATCAAAATTAGAACGTTGATTTTCAGGTACTAAGAGGAGACCTCGCTAGTAGAGCAGTTAACTGAAGTTTAGTACTGCCCATTTTAGATCAAAATATGGCTTAAAGGTCTGGTCAGTTGTCATCTGAGGATTTTAGATAGAGTACTTTGTATAGTTTTCATTTCATGTAGAATCTTTTGTTTAAAATAATGTGATCTCAAATGGTTTCTGTAATGTAAATATATGAATGGTTTGTAATGAAATAACATTGTAAAGCATGTTTTGGTAATGAAGTGAGATAAGTTGTTTTTATGATTACTTCTGATGTGTATGATGCCATATTAAATGACTGTGATTGTTTTAACATGCCATTCCTGTAGGGTATGTGTTTGGATATTCTCAAAATTTTCGAGCATATGTCCTATGGTAGTGTTGTGTTACAATTTTTGGTATTAGAGCATAGTTTGGCATCTTTATGCACATATAAGAGAATTTAGACATGATATATGGTGAGAAATTCATATAGTGATCACAGGTATTGTTTGATATAGGTCATCCGCCATAGGAGATCAAGTCACAGAGTCAGCTGACCTTGAGCCTATAGGAGCCAATAGAGAGTCTCCAGTACCTCAGTCAGAACAGATGCCTCTGAGAATTCCTGAGATAAGGGGGAGGACGTATGATAAGCTTCGAAAACAGGGGGCTGTAGACTTCTATGGAAGTACAAACCCTACAAAGACAGAAGGTTGGTTAGAGAGAACTGAACAGGTGTTTGATTAGATGGACTGCGAGTTCGATGAAAGATTTGATTATGCACTCTCGTTATTGCAAGGTCCAGTATATCAGTGGTGGAAGACTACTCCTGGTAGTCCTACCTGACCATGTAGACTGAAGTTTGAAGACTTTCTGAAAGTTTTCAAGGAGAATTATATGCCAAAAATCTACTTGGATCAGAAAATGGAGTTCCTCGATCTAAAACAAGGCAACTATATAGTAGCAGAGTATGAAGTGCAGTTTAATAGGTTGATGGGGTATGCTATAGCTTTGATCCTGATAGAGGAAGATAAGTGTAGATGGTTCGAGGATGGGCTGAATATGAAAATCAGAACGAGGTTGGCCATTACCAATCTTAGTAGTTTTGTTGAACTGAGAGCTGCATCGATTTGAATTGAGCAGTTACTAAAGGATAGGCAAGTGAAGTATAGACAAGAGCCCAGAATGAAGAGATCTAGAGAATTTCAAGCTGAATCTAGTAGAAGATTTAGTAAATGCCAGAGTAGACAACCACAATCACAACAGAGATCAAGACAGTCAGGGTTTAGGTCGAGAGGTGGCTTTGGCTATTCTTGCAGAGTCCAACTATCTGGAGGGCAGACATATAGCAGGAAACCATCACAGATGCCTAGTTGTGAGCACTGTGGAAAAAAACATAGTGGGGAATGTTGGAGGTTAACGGGAGCTTGTTTACGTTGTGGCTCTCATGAGCATCAGCTTAAAGACTGTCCTACAATTTCTGGAGCCCAGTATGGAATGAGAGGGGGCTCAGTGACTCAAACAACTATCCAGTAAAGTAGAGCTAGTGGAATGGGACAAAGAGGTAGAGGTAGATGCAGAACTAGTTTCGTAGGTCCTAGTGTTAAAACTGAAGTGCGGAGTAAGCAGCTATAGTCCCAGCCCGAAATTTTTGCTATCACCAGGTAGGAGGCTCTGGACTTCCTAGATGTCATTACAGGTGTGTTACATGTCTTTCAATTTGAGGCATTTGCATTGTTAGACCCTGGGTCTACATATTCATTCATTACCCCACATCTAGAATCTAGACTACATCGTAAGAGAGAAATGCTGAATCGTTGTTTAGTGGTGAGTACTCCAGTAAGAAGTACTATAGTAATTGGTGAGGTGTGTAAAGGGTGCATAGTTTGGATTGACCAGGCAGAGTTAGAAGCTAATTTGATTGTATTGCAGTTGAAGGAAATAGATATTATTCTAGGCATAGATTGGCTCATTGCTCATATAACTGTTATACTAAGGAGGTAGTTCTTGAATCCCTTAATCAGCCGAGAGTTGTATTTCAAGGAGTTAGTTAGGCAGTGCCAACCCGACTAATTTCATTCATGAGTGCTTGAGATTGATCTGAGGTAGGTGTGAGGTTTATTTGGACCACATAGTAGATACCCAGAATAAACTGACCATTCAGGATATTCCTATTGTTAAGGATTTTCTAAATGTGTTTCCTACTGAATTACCGAGTTTACCCCCAGAAAGGGAGACGGAGTTTACCATTGACCTTGTTCCAAGTACTGCTCCTATATCAATTCCTTCATATAGGATAGCACTTATGGAACTGAAGGAATTAAAGACCCAATTACAGAAGTTGTTAGATAAGGGTTTTATTAAACCCAGTGTGTCACCTTGGGAGCTCTAGTATTGTTTGTAAAGAAGAAGGATTGAACTCTGAGGTTGTGTATTGATTATCGGATGTTGAATCAGGTAACAGTTAAGAATAAGTACCCATTGCCCAGGATTAATGATTTACTTGATCAGTTACAGAGAGCTCAGGTGTTCACAAAGTTAGACTTCAGATTAGGATACTATCAGTTGAAAATAGCTGAGGCTGATGTACCAAAGAGTGCATTTAGCATAAGATATGGGCACTTCGAGTTTTTGGTGATGCCGTTTGGATTGACTAATGCCCCAGTAGCTTTTATGGCCTTGATGAATAAGGTATTTCAACCTTATTTAGATCGTTTTGTGATTGTGTTTATTGATGATATTTTGGTGTATTCGAAGTGCAGAGAGGAACATGCAGAAAATCTGAGATTGGTTCTACAAATAATGAGGGAGAAACAATTATATGCCAAATTCAGTAAGTATGAATTTTGGCTTGATCAAGTAATATCCCTGGGTCACATTATATTGGAACAGGGCATACAAGTAGACCCAAAGAAAATAGAAGCAGTGATGAAGTGGGAAGCTTCGAGAAATGTGATTGAGATTCAGAGTTTCCTTGGATTAGCTGGTTATTACACAATGTTTGTAGAGGGGTTTTCACTGATCTAATCCCCTTGACAAAACTTCTAAGGAAGAATATGCCTTTCAGATGGAATGATGATTGTCAGAGGAGTTTTAAGGAACTAAAACACTAGTTAACTACAGCACCGATGTTAGCTATTCCATCTAGATCTGGAGGATATGTTGTATACAATAATGCTTCACATCAGGTTTTAGGATGTGTACTGATGCAGTATGACAGGGTAATATCATATGCATCGAGACAGTTGAGGTCTCACGAGAGTAATTACCCGGTACATGATTTAGAGCTTATTACTATAGTATTTGCTTTGAATATTTGGAGACACTACCTTTATGGTGAAACTTTTTAGGTATTTACTGATCATAAAAGTTTAAAATATTTGTTGAGTCAGAAGGAGTTGAATATGAGATAAAGGAGACGGATAGAATTGTTGAAAGATTATGATTTTACAATTGAGTATCGTCTTGGCAAAGCTAATGTGGTAGCTGATGCATTGAGTAAAAAATCCAATAGCAATGTGGCACAGATACAGGCCTGAAGTTTACCAAACCTAGTACAATTAAGGGCATTGAATGTTGAATTGAAATTGGAGCAGAATGAAGCATTAGTAGCTACACTGAATCTTAGGCCAATATTGCATGAGAGAATCAAAAAGGCTCAGAGTAAAGATCCAGAATTAGTGAAGCTTTCTGAGAAGTTGAAACAGGATTCAAGTTTTGATTTTGAGTTGAGAGATGAGACATTGTGGTTTAAGCAAAGATTGTGTGTACCTGATGTTGATAAATTGAGAAGAGAGATTATAAAAGAAGCACATATGGCAACTTATGCTATGCACCCTAGTACTACCAAGATGTACAGTACACTAAAACAACATTTTTGGTGCCCAGGGATGAAGAAGCAAGTGGCGGAGTATGTCGCTAAATGTTTGACTTGTCAGCAGATTAAGGCTGAGCATCAAGCTCCAGTTGGGAAGTTACAATCATTTTTAATTCTGGAGTGGAAATGGGAACAAATCACTATGGATTTCTTTATGGGATTGCCTAAAACTCCAAGGCAAAATGATGCTATATGGGTTATAGTGGACTGATTGACTACGTCGATTCATTTCTTACCAGTGAGAGAGAATAGCTCACTAGACTAGTTGGCATAGAAGTATGTGCATGAAGTGATTAGACTACATGGGATTCCGGTGTCTATAGTATCGGACAGGGATCCCAAATTTACTTCGAGGTTTTGGAAGAGTCTACAGTCAGCCATGAGGACTAAGTTAAACTTCAGTACCACATTTCATCTTCAAACAGATGGGCAGAGTGAGAGGACAATCAAGACTGTTGAGGATATGCTTAGAGCATGTGTATTAGAGTTTCAAGGAGCTTAGGATCAGTACATATCTTTGATTGAATTTGCTTACAACAACCACTACCATAGTAGTATTGAAATGGCACCTTATGAGGCAATGTATGGAAAAAAATGTCGATCGCCTCTATATTGGGATGAGGAAGGGTTGAGAATGATAGAAGGCCCAGAATTGATACAAGATATAGTGGATAAGGTGAAACTGATCTAAAGCCAAATAAAAGCAGCATAAGATAGACAAAAGAGTTATATCGATCAGCACAGAAACGATATTGAAAACAATGTCGGAGATAAAGTATTTCTGAGAGTCTCGCCTTGGCGAGCAGTGTTAAGATTTGGCAAGAAGGGTAAGTTGAGTCCTAGGTACATTGGTCTTTATGAGATCCTTGAAAGGATAGGACCATTGGCATACAGATTAGCCCTACCGAGTGATATGTCTCAGATACACATCGTATTTCATATGAGTATGCTTAAGAGGTATAGATCTGATCTAATGAGTGTATTACCGGCTCAAAGAGATTGAAGTTGCTAGTAATTTGAGTTATATTGAGGAGCCAGTCAAGATAGTGAGATATTAGACAAAAAAATTGAGGAATCGGGTAATTCCATTGGTGAAAGTCCTGTGGAAGAATCACTCGAGTGAGGAAGCAACTTGGGAAATAGAAAAGCATGAAAGAAATATCCCCACCTGTTTCATCAATCAGGGAAGAATTTTGAGGATGAAATTTCTTAAGGAGGAGAGAATTGTAACATCCCATTATCCCATGATTAGGATTAGAACCCTAGGATACTATATATGAGAGTTTATTGAGAATTTAGAAGTACATTTCATGCAACATACACATGACTAATGTTGTCACTCATGAAAATAATTATACATGCATTCATTGACATTTTCCGGGTTTAAGTGATTTTAATGTGATTAAAGTGTGAATTATGGATTAATTATCTTCAAAATTGAATTGGTGTGTATTCGAATTAATTTCGCATTTTGGTGACATTTTATATATTTTGGAAATTTATCAAAAATTTGGAGTGTTTTAGACTAAGGAAAATTATAGAAATAAGAAACAAATGGAAGTGTGACATTTGGTAGCTTAAATGTGTGACAAATGGACTAGTAATTAATTGACAAATGGACAAATTATTATATGACAAGTGGACCAATCTTGGAGTGACATGTGGACTACTTAATTAGTTACTAATGGTATCATCTTGAGTGGACAAATGTAAGACATGCCTTAGGACAAATGTTGTGCTGTAATGGTGACACCTAGCATATGATGTAGTAAGTTTCTGTAGCAGAGTTTTGCTGCTTCTTTCCTTCGGTTCCTTCACCAAAATTGCTCCTTCTTCTCTCTGAAATTTTTCTTGAACCCTAGCCAAATTTCTACACTAAAACTATCATTTTACCTTACATAAAATATCCAAGAAAACCAATTGAAAGTTACCTTCATCTTGCTGTCCAAAAACACCTAGTTTCCATCTTAAGTTTGTGATGAATCTTGCATGATTGGAGGCTTAGTGAATCTAGAAATTTAAACTGAGTTAGAATCCTAAAAGTTAAGTAACAATCTAAGCTTTATAACATGTTAAATGGTACAAGAATTATGTTTGAATTGGAATGAATTGCATGTAAGGTTCGTGACGAAGTGTGCTGGAATATTTTATATGAAGTGTTTTACTGAACATACATCTGTATTTTGGCTATAACTTGAGCTGTGAATATCCAAATTGAATGAATTTTGATGTAACGTAAATTGGACACATATGGATACATTTTTCATGAAATAATAGAATTTGAAATCTGTCCTTAAAAGTCTTAAACTTTCTATTGAAGTTGATAACTGTGTACCATTGTGTTATGAGAATAGTCTGTAACCATTTGGTCATAACTTGTGTAATACTGAACCAAAATGCATGAATTTGATGTCATTATAAACTTCAGACATTTTTTATTATTATAAGAAAATGTTGCCTAAATACCTCATTTTCTAGGTCATAATGGTCATACAAAATTGTCCCAAAAATCTGTCTTTAAAAAAACATTTGGAAGATTAATGTTGTAGGTCAAAATTGTGGTTTCAGTTTTATCGTCCTATTTCAGCCTATTTTACATATCTTTAGGGCATGAATTTGAAGAAATGAAAAGAATGGAAGTTGTAGATATTGGTCTTAGCGTGACCTCTGGTAAATTGGCTTGATAAATAGTGACTAGAGCTTAAGTTATACTTGTTTTGCTAAGACAACCTGTGATAGACTCCTATACAGGAACCTTAAGTTATCTCCTAATTTTTAGGGACCTTGGAGCTCGAATTAGTCAAAGTATAAAACATAAAAAATGATTATTGATGTCTTATTAATACTTCTGTGAAACCTTTTCAACAGAAGATATCTTGATAAGTTTATATAGTTATTTGAAGTCATAACTTTTAAAAAAGGACTGTTTTGATGAGTATGAGTTCAAATTTGGAAATTTTCATTTGTTTAAGGAATAAATTAGTTATTTTAATGCAAACATGATCTGAATAAAATTATAAATGTGTATAAGGTATCGATGAATGAGCATTGAAGATCATAGGGTATTTATGAATGAGAATTGGGTGAATGAATGAGTATGTGTTGCTGGAAAATTTTGGTGAATGTATAGATGTAGCTTGTTAAATTTTCAGATATAAATTACCAATTGTGTGAGCGTAAAATATGAGTTGATAATGATATAAAGATGTTCTGATGAATGTAATGTGATTCAAAGTCTATAAGTAATGAATTAGGAATGATTGAATGAGAACTAGGAAATTGTGAGAGTGTATAATCCTAGGAAAAAGAGTGATAAATGTGCGAGTGATGAATTGAAGGTGATAAAGTGTATTAAGGCATAAACCTAATTGCAAACTAAATGATGCTCAAACCATGATGAATGTATAAGTATGATTTGTGAATAAGATTTCATACTCGGAATAATCAATTAAGCATGCATTAAACATGATACATATACATGTGTAACTTTGAGCATTCATTGATTGATCAATTAGTAATGTGTACATGTGTGTATTGTTTGATTTAGAGGCACACATCGATCGACACCATCCATACATTGCTGGCACGTCGAGGCAATAACTAACTGGAGTGTACTGTGAGTTAACCTAGTTATGTAAACTCAAATATTTATGCTTCTATTGGAATTGTATATATAGTGGTTAACCTAGATGTGATATTTCGATTCATAATGTGTTCTGTTCAAATTGTGTTGATTAAACTTAATTCCTTTATATTGAATTGATATTGATACAATTGTGATATTACTGATTTTAGACGATTAATTATCCAAAGATTTTGACATTTGGGATTATATTGGGAGTGTTTGCGATTTGAATGTGAATAAGAAAATTGAATGCTCAACTATTTGCTGAATGTTAGACTTAGATCCAATAAACTGTGAAAATTGAATGTGCTTATTGACTGAAAGTTATTGATGATATATTATGTGAACTATTATACTCCATTATATGATGCATGTTCACATAAAGGAGTTGTGACCGGAGTAGCCAACGTGAAAAGAGCTTTAAGCTCAGTTATGATCATCAGAGCCTCAAGCTCAATGGTTAATGTACCCAGTATCCACAATAGATACGAGACAGTACTGAAAAGAGCCTAGTATCTGCATCGAATAATGGACAGTAAAATAGGTACTAAGTTATAATAAAGTTGAAATGAAATGAGTCTCATTTGCTTTTGCATTTGTATCTTTAAATGTGTTCATGATATGGATTGCAAATGAATGTTGA
>JAOQMS010042575.1:0-13498 GCA_027563885.1 Erythroxylum longipes
ACTGTTACCCACGAGCTTTCAAGCTCACCCCCTTTTTACCCCATCTTCAGGTGAAGAAAATGAGATCAAGTGATAAAAAGGGTCAAGCCATCGCTTCAAGTTACATATTTTTGTATTTTAAGCTAGATTTTTGTAGAAATGAGGATTTTAGTTACATTTCAAGTATTATTAGTTCAAGTATCTTATGTATTTTAGGATTATGAGATATGGATGTATGGTGGGTTGAAATGCCTTTATGCCTTTGTGAAAACTCTTATATTTTGATGTTAATGAATTATGATTTATGTATGGATGAATTTAATGGACATATGAATTTGCGTATGGATAAGATTGATTTGAAATTAGGTATACTTGAAAAAGCTATTGATTAGAGATGATGAATTTTGAATACGAATTGTGGTGACTTATAAGTAAGATATGTTATGGTATAAAAACATGAAGATGAATTAATAATGGTTAAGGTGTTTTTCATTGGATTACGCCTACGTTATGGTAATAAGCTCACGTTTATGACCTCTGAGTTAGACTCTGAAAACAGGACCCAATATGTTTAGTATCAGAGCACGAGTTAGACTCCGAAAACGGGGTCTAACATCCGTAGCTGAGGAAGCACGACATCAACGTCATTCCTATAGATTTTCTTACCAGTAGTACTTAATGGTAGACAACATGGTGGATTAGGTATTTGAGGTGTTTAAGATGATTTTGGAAATTTTGGCAAAGTTGGAAATGAAAGAAGCAGCAGTTGCTGGGCTATTTTGTGGTGAATTGGTGCAAAATTTGGGAATATGGTTAACTAGAAAGTTGTAGCTCTATGTGTTAACTAAACTATGGTTTTTAGGAAGTGGATTTGGAAGAGTATGAAAAGAGTTATGACATTTTCGTGAAATTGGTCAGTAG
The DNA here is from genome assembly GCA_027563885.1 of Erythroxylum longipes. Taxonomy (NCBI): domain Eukaryota; kingdom Viridiplantae; phylum Streptophyta; class Magnoliopsida; order Malpighiales; family Erythroxylaceae; genus Erythroxylum; species Erythroxylum longipes. The sequence continues at coordinate 901 of JAOQMS010042575.1, forward strand.
ATACTGACCGATGATATAGGTTAAGAATTGTTGATAATTATTGAGCATTTTGGGAAACATGCAAAACGTATTTATTTTAGGAAACAAATAGAAAACCCTTATAGTATATTAACTGTAAAATTGAAGGCAAAAACCTCCTCTTTTGATTAATTTATTCTTTATTCCTTTTATTAGATACTTGATAGTCAACAAATAGGAATTTGTTGAAGTGCTAAGCCCTATGGTTAGCCACTCCTTCCTTAATTTGTGACTAATTAAACAAACACATCAGCCACTCACTTCCTTAATTTGTGGCTTATTAAACAAACAAACAAAACAAACTAGCTACTCAATTCCTTAATTTGTTGAGGTGGTGAGCCCCATTGTGTATATATATTTGTTTAAGTTATGTAGGCATGTTATATTCATCATCCAACAATTAATAACATTAATTAATTTATAAAATTTGTTTTCCATGTCTTTATTAATTTAAAAATTTTAACTTTTGTTATTTGTTTTAATAATTCAAAAAATTATAAATCACAAATAAAAATATATTAAATTTTGATTAGGTTAAAAATTTTATTTAGCTCTAATTTATTAATTCATTAAATAATTTATTATTCTTTATTAAGAATATTTAAAAAAATACTACGATATATAATATTCATACCCTTATTTTTTTAAAAAAAATCATGTCCTCATAAGTCATTTTACACATAAACAGCTAATAGTAAACAGCTAATTTTATCAAACATCTCTGATAAACAACTAATGCAATCTGCTGGTCAAATCAGCTTATATAATCAGCTATCAGCTAACAGCTAATATAATTAGCTGATTTCCAAACAGGGCCAATACGTGCATACATATTATAATTCATAAGCTAAAAGTTATATGCAATGTGATTTAGCGTAAAGAACAATGAAGAGATCAATTTTAAGCATAAATTGGAGATCACATGACATAATAATTGCTGATTATGGAAAAAGAGCAAATGTTTGTATTAAACAACATATGTGAGTGTCTGGAAATAGTAAAATCAGCATTAGTATATAATTATGTCTAATGCCAACATTCGAGTGAAGGAGCTTTCTAAACTTATAGAACAAAACTAGTGCTAGTTATAAAGTATGTTTGACACTAATCTTTTCCTATAAACTACCTATATAAGAGCTAATCTCGAGCTCTGTACGACCGCGCCAGTGACTTTGAACTTTCTTGCACATATACATATACATATATTTAGGTTTAGGTTGTTTAAGATGTTTTATGTTTTTTTATCTAACTTTTATATTTTTTGTTCCTTTATTGAATTAAAAGGTTGAAATTTGAATGCCTATTAGATTTTATAATTTATATGCCTTTATGCATATTGATGATATGTAAATTCTTAGTCTAGTTGTGTAATTCATAAAGGAAGCTTTCGGTTTAACTTTTGAAGTGTTTAAAGATTTTTTTGTCTTTTTTATTTAATATGTATTCACAATATTAAGGACAATATTGTCTTAAGTATGGGGTGGATTTGAGTTGATCTAATTGTATTAATATTTTTTTTCAAAACTTGTATGTGATTGGACTTATTTTAGATTGTGTTTAGGTTTTTATTAGTATCTTGTTTATAACATATGTTTATACATGATTCTAGTTAAGATTGATTGGAAAATGTTAGTCCCTAATGGCATCTAAGAGGGGGTGAATCTAGTTTTGATAAATTTATATGAAATATTTACTAATTTAGCATGTTAATGAGTATAGTTTTTAAAAGAAGAATATACAACAAAAAATAATAAATTTTAATAACATAATTAAACAATGATATAAAAAGGGTAAAGGAAGAGGAACCAAAATGGTTTATAATGGTTCAATAAACAACTTTTCCCTACATCTACTCTTAAGACTATTTTTAGAATTCTGCCATAACTTTAAGGAAGAGAAACCTAAATGATACTTATCATACTCTCAAGTACAATAGACCAAACCCTAATAGAAGCTTACAACTCAAAATATCTCTCTTTATCCCTTTGATAAAACCAAAAAGGCTTGTTCATTCAAATATGAGATAATAAATGTTTAAATGATTTTTTTTTACAATAACCAATGAGAAAAAAAAGTATTTGTAAGATTTGGAATGCCTATTAGCCATTGGAACCAAAAATTAGTCATTATAATAACTAGTTTTAGAACATTAATCAATCACTAGGTCATACTGGTCAATTAATGTATATGTCATGCATATTGGTTTAATTACAATATATTAGTCAACCAACTTGTGTCCTAGATAGACATTGGTCAACGATATATCTATACAAGTCAACTAGTGTGTTAACAACATACCCTATTACACATTTAACTTATATTAGTCATCCACTAACAATATTGATTGCCCAATTACCCAAAAAAATTATCTTAGAAACTTCAAATACTCAAACTTGTGCAATTATAATTAAAAATAACTTTTGAAATGTCTCATAAACTGTGTATTAAAGATAAAGATGTTTTTCCTAAAAAAAAGGTTTAATATCTCTTAATGAATGAAAAGATTCATGTAATAAAGTAAGATGAAATTTATATGCATTGTGAGCCTTTAAAATTACCAAAATAACTAAATGTAAGTACAATTAACTTTACAAATTATAGAATGACCTTGATGTGCCTTGATCTTCATTATAAAGGTTGCAAATTTCAACCTTTCTTTATCATCTTCATGAACTGTCTTATTGAGTTATAGCTACACCTTATTCTTATATTTCTTCTCATAAAAAGAATAAACTCATTAATAGTACTTATATTTTTTATTATCAAAAAATCGATTAGAACCTTTTTTGGTTCAACATCTCCATTTGTATAATGACAAAATGTTTGTGACAATAGAGAGTAATAATAAAATTGAAAACATAATTAAGATAGTGATTAGCTCCCCTTACTTTATGTAATAAACATAATTCTATACTAAGAATAAAGAAATATTAAATATTAAGTGTAAAAGAAATATCTATACATATTAATAAATTAATTTAAATATAACATAACATAATATACCATATAAAGTATGAAGAATACAAAAATCACTCCGTTTAAAGGTCATCACTCCATCTGAATCTAATATCACTAATATTTCTCCCCCTTTTTTAGAACATTAAAGTTAAATTAGCCAGAGGGAGAAAGCGAGACTGAATCAAATTGCATAGGTTATCAAAATGGTGAATCGTGATGTCTCAAAAAGAGTTAAGATTGCCTTTTAGTATAGTGAGCTAATACTCAATAGCTGCTAGACAATTGTTAGGTGGACACCAGACATGTTCATAAGGTAGTATCTTCATCATCTGTAGGTAGTTAAATAGTGTGACTAAGTAGAGTCTCATTGAGACTAACACCATATGGAGGAGTCTTTAAAAATGGGAGAGCCAGTTAAGGTTGTAGCTGATACCACTAATATAGCTTAGTCATTTGTCCATCAACCAATTAGTAACTCATACGATTAAGTGTAATAGAATAAAAAATTTAAAATAAATCTTATTGCCAGGATGAGGAATGTGAAAATATTGGAAAATGAAATATGAGACTAAGTATTAAAGTATAAAGGATGTTTTGGTTCTTTTCTGGTACTATTAAAATGAACCATATTATGCTAAGATGAAGTTATCAAGATAAATTCTCTCTCCTAAAATAAGGGTGGACAGGAGTTAAAGGTCATTGATTCCTAAACATGTTTAATGTCGACTAGAAGAAACAAAATTGTACTTTATGAAAAGATGAAATCTAGGAATGACATAAGACCATGAACATTTTTGGTTTCTCTACTAGTTTCTGCAGTAAAGCATAACTCAAAGATGACTTTGTCTCCACCAGATACAAAAGTAAGGTTAAATATTGATATTAGCTACGACAACTATAATAGGCAAAAATTTTAGGGATGGAAATACCTAAAATCTCATTTTCAAGATCATTAGTGAGATGGATGTCTACAACTTTAATTTTAGAGAATAATTGTCATCTCGAATTACTTGAGGTCAAAATTTATACTAAAACAACCTAACATGTGTTATGCATATATGATAAGTCTTTGTAAGTAAAGATTCCTGCCATTGATTATTAAAGAATTGTAAAAGGTCATATTTAACCTCAAACTGCATTAATGAAAATCAATTTGATAAAGCTTTAAAGAATTTTAAAAATCTCAATTTAAAGCCCTAATGTATGCTAATTTAGGAATAAAAATAATATCTACAACTTGATGAAATTTAGTGTGAAATAAGTTAAAAAAACATAAAGATAATATGACTGAAGAATTAATTGGGAAAAGGAAGAAATTTTTTTTCTAAAAGCCTTAATTTTAAGGGTTAGGGTTTATCCTTTAAACAATGCTTAAAGATTTGATGTTTGTGGCTTGATAGAGCTTAACAGAGATGTGAATAAATTCTTTGTCCTCTTACTATGCTCTTGAAAGAAGTTAATGTTCATTAGTTTTAGAAATAATGAAGAAAAAAAAGTAGAACCAATGTCATGACTTTACTGTACATAGAAGCTTTAATGGTAAGGTTTGTTAAAAGTATGATGAGTGTATTATAGAAGAACAATGGATTAGAGAAAGAAAAAACCAAGTTTTGTGAAGACATAAGTGAGTGGAGGAGACCAAAAAGAAGATTTGTAACGAAGAAGTTGTGAGATTTAAAGGTAAAATGAGAAAGAAAACCTTTATAAAATGAGAAAGAAGACCTTTATAAAGTGTGAATTGGTCAACCATTTAGCTATATTGGTAAATCAACAAAATCAACTAAAGGATTTAGAAACTCACTAGAAGAAAAAAATTCTTAAGAATTTGTTTTATTGGTAAATTATTGAAGGGTATTAGTCAAAAAATATAAGTAGTTGACCAATATATATAGCCATTCTTTAGACAAACTTACTAGAAAAGAAAATTTTCTTAGATGCTGAGACATTTGGTCGACCACTAAAAGTCATTGGTCGATTAATATGAATAAGTAGTTAACTAAAACTTTAACCAAATAATGAACATACTCATTTTAGTTAGACTTTGGTCATTTTTTAGAGCACTAGTCGATTGCAGTTTCGTATTGATCGGACAACATGACTTAAAGACTTGCATATCAAATCCAAAACTCAAACTGAAACATTTAAACATATACTAACTTATGGAAATGTCAATTAAATACAATTATAAACATTAAAAGAGACTTTAATCACTTAGGATTTCCATTAATCATGTTTAATTCTCTTATACTTGTGAAAAATCTATCTTCATTCATATGTTCAGTAAAAAAATTGGCCAATAGATGTAATGTATCAACAATTCTAACTTAATGTCCTCATTTTGCACATAATATATATGTTTAGGTACTAAGGTCTACACCATACTTAAATTTTGTTTAATTTATTTTCTATAATTCAAACCCAACATTCATTACCAAAGACTTGGACTCAATTTGACAAGTAAAAATAAGATGTGACATATTTCTAAAACATGAACCAATAATTACCCTTTATTGAACATAGCCTATAATATGATTCGAATGATGATTCTTCTGAAATTCCTAATCCATTGGAAGCATCTCGTCCTTCTTATATCTTTCACTTGGTTCAATAGATGGCTCTTTTAAAAAGTCTTAGTGATCATTCATATTCTATTTAGGGGCTAATTTCTCCATATATTACCCTAAAATCTTTAAGAATTTCTTAGGGGAAAAGTGGTTATATAGTAAAAAACATATATAAACTCTTTAATAATAAGAATCTTCTTTTTAGACACTTCATACGTTTTATAAAAAATATGTCTTAAGAATTTACTATTCACGTACCTTTTATTCTTTTCCTATAAAACAAAGTCATTATTTTATTTTAGGTACCCAAAATAATTTGAATCCTTCATTATTAGTCTCTTTCTTCTCAACCCATACTTTTATAGGTCTATTTGTAAATTTTTTCAGAAAATAAAATCTATTAGCATGTCTATATTGATTATATCAATGACAAATCATGTTATATGAGTAATGATGATGAATAAATGCATTAATTAGACTTTTATGTGTATTTGCATATTGACGAATCTTCCTTTTGTTATTAAACTTGTTGAATTTTTTTTGTAGTATAGTGAGATTTCCTACCATGATTGTAACATCCTGTCACTTGAATTAAGATTAAAATGGTGTTTATTAGAGATTAATGAGAAAATAGGAAGCATAATTCACGCTTACGCATAATGTGACATACACGCACACTATATTATTGATTTTGCACATATACAAATAATTGTACATGCATTCATTGACATTTTCAAGGTATAATTGATTTTAAATGTTATTAAAATGTGAATTGTGAGTTATTTGCGTTCAAAATTTATTTAGAGACCATTAGCATTATTTCAAAATTTTTGGTGAATTTGAGGTACATTTGGACTAAGAAAAATGTTAAGTGGTAGGATAAATTAATACATGAAAATTTTGGATGATTAAGCCTAAAATTGAGAGACATTTGGCATAGTTAAATGTGTGACAAATGGACTAGTAAGTAAATGACAATTGGACAAATTAATGTGTGACATGTGGACCAATAATTAGGAGACATATGGACTGATTAAATGGTGACATTTGGTGGCTTATGGAAGGGATAAGTGGCTTACATGCTTAAGGACACATGTTGAAATAATATAGTGACATCTAGCACCTTAGGTGTAATGTTTCTGCATGTTGTTTCAGCCAAGCTCATTCTCATCTCTTCTCATCCGAAACTTGCTGCTGTCCTCCTCTTCTTGTGTCTTGCTTGAAGCTAACAATGTTTAATCCCAAAAGGTTATTTTTGCATTCCACTGTTAATAGAATTTATACAGAGAAATCTCCTACAGATTAGGAAACTGAATCAAAATAGATAATTACATATGTGAGAATATAATCAAAGAGATAATAACTAGAAAGGCAAGTATATCTCCTATACGCCCCCTCAAGATGGACAGTGAAAGGTAAGTCCAATCGTGTAACGAAGTACTGAAAATCGTTGTCGAGCAAGTGGCTTAGTAAGGGCATCAGCAAGCTGATCAGAGGAGGCGACATATGAAACTCGAAGCAATCCACGCTGGACCTGATCCCTGATGAAGTGAAAGTCCAGGGCTATGTGTTTCATACGAGAGTGGAACGCTGGATTGGAGCAGGGATAGGTGGCCCCAACATTATCACAATACATGACCGGAACTGTAGATAATGGAACTCAGAGCTCAGTCATCAAGGAGCATAACCACTGGAGCTCAGTAGAGGTAGAAGCCACGGAGCGATACTCAGCCTCAGTGGAAGAGCGAGCAACGGTACGCTGCTTTCGAGAACATCAGGAGATAGGGCTACCACCAAGATATACGAGGTAGGCACTGGTGGACATCTAATCATCCTTATTGCCAGCCCAGTCAGCATCAGAGAAGGCATACAAGGGGAGGTGCGGTACTCGTCGAATAAGGAGCCCAACGCCAGAAGTGCCACAGAGGTACTGTAAAAGGCGTTTGGTGGCAGCCCAATGGGTAGTAGTAGGGCGATGCATAAACTACGACAACTTGTTGACCGCAAAGGCAATGTCAGGTCTGGTGAGGGCAAGATACTGTAGACTACCAAAAACTGCCCGATACTCAGTTATATTATCAAATGGAGCACCATCCTGTAGAGATAAAGTGTGATCCGTGGCTAGCGGAGTGCAAACAGGCTTCGCATCAACCATATTAGTGCGGTGCAGAAGATCAAGAATATATTTTCGCTGAGATAGAAGCAAACTCTGTGAATGGGGAAGCACCTCTACACCCAAGAAATAAGAAAGAGGGCCCAATTCCTTAACTGAAAAACGAGCTGCAAGAACATCCAGAAAAAGTTGAACAGCAATGGCATCTGAACCAGTGACTATAATATCATCAACATAAACTAGCAGGTAAATGGTAACACTAGAGTGATGAAGAATAAATAAAGAAGTATCGGCCTGAGAGTTAACAAACCCCTGAGATAAGAGAAAAAGACGCAACTCAGTATACCAGGCTCGGGGAGCTTGTTTGAGGCCATAAATGGCCTTGTACAGCTTACAGACATAGTGAGGACAATCAGAATCAACAAACCCCTGTGGCTGAACCATATAGACATCCTCATGCAGCCAACCCTGTAAAAAGGTGTTGTTAACATCCAACTGGCGAAGAGTCCACCCCTAACTAACTGCAAGTGTAAGAACCAAATGAACAGTGGCGGGTTTGACCACTGGACTGAAGGTCTCCTGATAGTCAGTGCCAGGGCGTTGATGGAAACCCTTGGCTACCAACCGAGCCTTGTACCTGTCAATAGAACCATCAGACTTATATTTGGTACGAAAAATCCACTTACACCCCACGAGATTCTGAACCCCATTGGGAGGTACCAATTCCCAGGTTCCATTGCAGACAAGAGCATCAAACTCAGCAGCCATGGCAGCATGCCACCGGGTATCTTTGAGAGCTTGGGAGGCAGTGGTAGGCTCAAAATCTGAAGAGGCTCGGACCTGAGTGGAAAGAGACAACTTTGTGAGAGGCTTATGAATATTGTTTTTGGAGTGCGTGGTCATAGGATGAGTATTAGTCGGGGGAGGAGGATGAAGCAAGGGAGGAGGACAGTGTGAAGGTGAGGAGGAGGGGGAGGGACTCGAAATAGGCAAGGGCGGGGAGTACACCATAAGGGGAGAGGACTCAGACGAGATAGAATGGTCTAAAGAAGTGACAGGAGGAAGAATATAGTGGGGAGGACACCACTCATGAGTAGTATCAGGAGTAGGTCGAGGAGTACTGGGAAGAAGAGAACTAAATGGGAAAGACGACTCATCAAATTGTACATGACGAGAGACATAAAGACGAGAAGTGGCAGTATCGAGGCAGAAGTAGGCACTTTGAGTTTTGGAATAACCAAGAAACATGCAAGGGGTGGAACGAGACTCAAGCTTGTGAGAGGTGTAAGGTCGGAGCCATGGGAAGCACAGGCACCTAAACACACGCAGTTTAGATTAATTGGGAGTAGTACCGAAAAGAACCTCAAACGGGGAGGACATCTGAAGAGTGGAGGTAGGTAGCCTATTTATGAGATAAACAGCAGTGTCAAAGGTGTAAGGCCAATAGGAGAGCGGAGTGGAGGAGTGAAGAAGAATCACAAGACCTGTCTCGACTATGTGGCGATGTCGTCGTTCAGCATACCCATTATGCTCAGGAGTGTGAGGGGGAGTGGTGAGATGGGTTATGCCAAGAGCGGCGAGGTGAGAGGAGAGAGCAAGGAACTCACCCCCATTATCGGAATAGAAGCTTTTAATTTTGGTTTGAAAATAGTTCTCAACGAGCATCTGAAATCGAAAAAAAATAGAGGAAACATCGAATTTGAAACGCATAGGGTAAAGCGACATATGCTTAGAGTAGTGATCAACAAATAAAACATAATATTTAAAATTATCATGGGAGAGAACCGGGGAAGTCCAAACATCAGAGAAAATATATTCCAAAGGACGAGTAGAAATAATAGTAGGGTCTGAAAAAGGAAGCTTATGACTTTTGCTGCAGCTACATGCAGTGCAAGATTTATTTAAATCTAAACTAGAACAAGATAACTGAAAGCGGGATAAAACATGACGAGAAACTGCAGTGGCAGGATGACCTAGACGAGAATGCCACACCGAGTGAGGAGGCTTGACATCAGAGAAATAGACAGTGGCAGACACAGAGGAGGGCCATTCATATGTGCCGCCCTTAGCGGGGCCGATTAGGAGAGGAGCTCCGGATGATAGATCCTTCACAACAAAACCAGACGAAGTGAATTCAACAGAGACATTATTAGCTTTGCACAATTTATTAACAGAAATTAAATTTGTCCGCATGGACGGAACATGCAACATATCAGTTAAATGAAAAGTACGTGATGGAGAAGATAAAAATCCAGAACCAAAATGCATAATAGGAAGAGCACTACCATCACCAACATAGACTGAGTCGGTATTAGGGTAAGGATGATGCAGAGATAGATTGGCTAGGTCATTGGAAATTTGGTGTGTAACACCACTGTCGATGAGCCAATTCAGGGAGGAGCTGGGTGCAGAGACTGGCGGAAGGAGGGGTAAGGATGCAAGGGGTATGGGTGGCTACTGAGTGGCTGCAAAAACTGATGGAGGATACGCAGATGAGGGAGGCTGCGTGGCGTAGGACAGTGCACCTGGGACCAGACTGGGCGAAGCGAAGTGTGCACTGGGAGACTGCCATAGCGTGAGTTGGAAGCGTGGGGCAGGAGCTCGCGTGAAGGGCAGCGTGTTAGGTGAGGAAGAAGACCCTGACACCGAACCATGCTGAGCAAGAAGCCAACCATACTGAGAACACTGTCGTATTTTATGGCCTTGGGTACCACACCCTTGGCAAAAACCCAGAAAAGGTCGGCGAGGAGTACCACGACCAGCAGGTGACTGTGGCCATAAATGTGGTGCTGACGACTGTGGCACGCTAGGACGCCAGCCGCGCGTCCGTGGAGAGGAAACTGCTGCGTGCGCAGTCACTGGGAGTGGTGACAACCCCGGAAGTGACGAGGAGGCAGTACCCAGGCTGGGTTTCAATTCTATCTCTTTGTTCAATAGTTTTTCCTGTAACTCAGTAATGGAAATATGCACATCACGGGCATTAACCGCTTCAACAACACTTTTATAAATAGGATCCAAGCCATCCAAGATTTTATCCAAGAGATCTTCATGAGCAATGGGTTTACCCAACAAAGCAAGATCATCTGATTTAGTCCAAATTAACTAAAAATATTCGTTGATAGAATGAGTACCTTGAACAATATGTTTGAGTTTCCCCTTCAATTGTTTGATGTGACCTCAACTAGGACGAGCGTATGTGTCACCAAGAAGTTGCCAAGCCTCTGAACTTGTTGTAGCCATTTGAAGGATGGAGGACACAACTAGAGACATGCTGCTAATAATGGTGGAGAGGATGAGAGAATCTTGGCGATCCCAGGTAGTAAAGGCTGGATTGGGTTGCTGTGCACCATTAACAAAGACTGTTTCGAGGAGGGGGAGTGGACGTACCATCAACATACATCATCAAGCCATAGCCTTGAAGAAGGGTTTCAAATTGTCTTTTCCAAATCAAGTAATTAGAACCATTAAATTTTTGAAGTTTTGTGGAGAGGGATTGAGCACAACGAGAGGGCTGTGTGAATCAACGGGATTATGAAGGGTGATTGTGTTGGTATCCGTGGGATTAATTGGAACTCCATCAGTTTTGGAGGAGGCATCAGCCGTGGCTATAGAGACCAATAACAATGATCAGAGGCTAAGGATAGTTAGCCGGAAAAAAAAATTGGGAAGATTAGGGTTCCCAAGAAAGATAGCTCTGATACCATAACAATGTTTAATCCCAAAAGGTTATTTTTGCATTCCACTGTCAATAGAATTTATACAGAGAAATCTCCTACAGATTAGGAAACTGAATCAAAATAGATAATTACATATGTGAGAATATAATCAAAGAGATAATAACTAGAAAGGCAAGTATATCTCCTATAGAAGCTCTGCTAAATTACCAAACTAAATACATGCTTTTAACTATCACAAAATAGCTCAAGAACCAGCTGATTGTTGTTGTTTCATCATAGCTGAAAGTCATTTAATTCCATCTTAAATGTGTAATGATTCTGTGTGTTTGGAGTACTGGGTTGGAGTGACTTTTGAGCTGGAATTAGAACTGAAAAAGTAAGTAAAATATTAGTGTTTATGTCATGTCAAATGGTTTGAGAATGATGTGTGAATTGGACTGAAATGCATGAGATATTGGTGAAGATGTATGCTGGAATGTTATGAACTGGAGATTTTTCATTGAATAGACTTTGGTATTTTGATTATATCTTGAAATGTAGATTTCCAAATACATTGATTCTTGATTAAGAATAAATTAGAGACATATTTCTACAACTTTACTGAAGAAGTATAATGTTAATTCTATCTCTAAACATTTCAAAATCTGGATGGAAGTAGAGTTAGGAATTCTGTTGCAGTTTAAAAACAATCTGAACTGTTTTAGGTATAACTTTTAGTATACTCAATCAAATTGTACGATTTTGGTGTTATTAGAAACTAGAAACATAGTGGTACAACTGTATATAAGAAATTTTTACTTAAATACACCATTTTTCTTGTCATAATGATCATGAAAAGTTATCCCGAAAGGATGTGTTAGGATGAAAAAGCTGGGGTGTGCTGGAATTTGATAACTGAAATGTTTTTACTGAACATGCTTCAGTATTTCAGCTATATTTTGATCTGTAGATTTACAAATGAAATTATTCTTGATTTAAATTGAACTAGAGACATTTGGATACAAATGTTAAGAAGAAACTGAATTTGAATTATGTCCTTAACGGTTTTGAACTTAAGTCTGAAAGTAAGTCTTGGATTAGGCAGTAGCACTACCGGGGAAAGAAATCAGGTCCTGTTGTTATTGAATAAACTGTATTGATGTGGGTCAAATTAGGCTGAGTTTTGTTCACCAAAGTCGTATCTTATTCTTGTATCTTTAAATTGGTATAAATTTTGTAATTTTTGGATATCTGAGCTGAAAGATATGAGTTGTACAATTAGAGGGTAT
>JAOQMS010042576.1:0-13495 GCA_027563885.1 Erythroxylum longipes
TAATAATATCTGTAATACAAACTAAATGACCAATACTACACTACTGATCTGGAGCTGGTGGATCATCTGGTTGGTGCAGTAAATGTATTTTCACTTACATATTATTGACTACTGTGATATATTTTCTTCTGTCGGGTCCCTCAACTCCAGGCTGGCGGCCGTCTCCTTCATCTGCATATTTACCCCTGATATCTCTATCGATATAGGGGGACTAAATGATGAAGGAGTGGTAGATGGTGTAGCCTTATCTGCCAGTGTAGTAGGTGGAGGGGGTGGAGGTGAATCATCAGTAGGTGCTGCAGCACGAGATCCTTTACCTCTACAATATAAACCTCCGAATAGTGGTCTATATGGAGGTCTGCCAGTATCTTGTCTTCTCTTTGGTGCAATATGTCAACCTTAAATCAAAATTTGATTGAATTTTATAGAAATAATACATTTTCATTTCAATAATTTATATAATTTATTAAAAACGTTTTGTTCATACAACATTCAATTACGAATACAAATTAATCGCTATCATCACTTAATTGTAAAGAAAAATCATCTTCTTGTTCTAAAGAATTTGAATCAAAATTTGGCTCTTCTTCAGATCTTTGACCCTCTTCATCGTCTCTAGATAAAATTTCAACATATTCATTACATGGATCATTCAAAGGTTCATTATCCTCATATACGACAGATGCATTTATTTCATAAGTCTCTTCCTAAAACGCGTCACTTTCAACCCTCTGTTCTCCCCTTTCACGTGATTCAAAAACACCTCTTGCTTTAACTTTGCAAACAGCCAACCAATCTGACTTATCTTGTTGTAAGTTGGGAAAAGCAACATAATACACTTGAATCACTTGCATTGCCAACATAAAAGTTTCAAATGTCGAAATCTTCTTCGCTTGTTGATTTCAACGAGATTTTATCGATTATGCACCTTTGTACCGACATTTGGAGTTGGATCAAACCACTCACACTTAAATATCACAATTCGCTTTATTAGCAATGCACGGAACTTAATTTCAAGTATTTCAATTATTTTGCCATAGTAATCAATCACTTCTCCTTGTATGCAAACGCCACTATTTATTGTTGCAATGCTATAACCATGAGATTCTGTATGAAATTTGTATCCATTAACGAAATACACCAGATATGATTTAACAGTTCGAAAAGGCTCCTTCGCAAGATCACATATGAACTTGTTGTCTATTGAATTTTCTAACGCCTACAGAAATGAAAATATCATATTAAACAGTATAATATTATCTGAACACTTAAATGTTATAATTCAATCATTTCAATATATTTCGAAGTGGAAACTTACATATTACTCGAACCATCGAGCAAAGTGGCTTCCAACTTCTTTATTGATATCATCCTGTGATTTGTCTGGCATGAGCTCCCGTAACAATTTCTTGTATAATCTAAAAATATTATTATATTTTCAAGTTATGAATAACAATAACTAATTTGAAAACCAAAATTATCACTTGATACTTACTGCATGAATGGTTGAACCTCTTTACAGTTCAATAAAATGTAACTATGGGCAGCCTCAATATCTTCCTCTATTAACATCCTTCTTGTTGAACGTCCATATGACAGTCCCAGATAAGTGAAGATGGATAAGTTACCATCAGCACCAGTAGTTTCTCCCCCATCGTCATTATGAGGAACTTTTCTTTCTCTTGCATAAACATGTGGCTCAAAATAATATGAACAAAATGTACTAGCTTCCTCCACTAAATAAGTATTACATATCGAACCTTCAACTCTAGCCTTATTCTTCACATTTTTCTTCAAGTGATGCAAACACCTATATGAGTGGATAGGGTTAAACGAATTGATTAATGAAAACTTGATAAATTGACTTCAAGAAAGGTTCAATTTAATTGAATTACGTACCTCTCAAATGGATACATCCAACGATATTGCACTGGACAGGCTAGTTTAGCCTCATGTGCTAAATGGACAAGTAGATGCTTCATACAGTCAAAGAAGCTTGGAGGAAATATCCCTTCTAACTTGCATAAAATTAATGGAATTTCCCTTTTCAATTTTTCCATTTCAGACAATTTAATCTCAGATGATGTTAAGCTTTTGAAAAACAAACTTAATTCTGTTATTGCTTCCCAAACCTTATCCGGTAGCAACTCCCGAAATGCTATTGGAATTAGCCTTTGCATAAACACATGAGAATCATGACTTTTCATCCCAAATAATTTATACTTCCGCATGTCTGCATGTCCTCATAAGACTTCAATTGCCGCAAGGCATAAACTATTACTTTGTCTCCCTACATTAACACATAACCTAAACCCTTCCTTGAAGCATCACTGTAAACTATAAAACCCTCATCTCCCATAGGCAAAGTCAGAATTGGAACACTTGTCAATCTATGCTTAAGCTCCTTAAAGCTTTTCTGACATTCGTCACTCCAGATAAACCTCTGATTTTTCCTTAATAACTTGGTCACTGGAGTAGCTATTATGGAGAATCCTTCAACAAACCTCCTATAATATCCTGCCTGACCTAAAAAGCTCCTAACTTCTGCAACTATCTTTGGTGCATGCCACTTCACCACTATTTCAATTTTCCTCGGATCAACATGCACTCCATCCTTCGAGATCACATGCCCAAGAAAGATCACATCATGAAGCCAAAATTCACATTTGCTTAATTTGGCATAAAGTTCCCTCTACCTCAGCATTTGCAATAAACCAGAATGTCATCGATAAACACTATGACAAATTGATCCAGATACTCCTTGAAGACCCTATTCATAAGATCCATGAACGCAGCGGAGCATTAGTCAATCCAAATGGCATGACTAGGAACTCATAATGACCATAACGGGTACTAAAAGTTGTCTTGTTCACATCAGACTCTTTGATTTTGAGCTAATGATAGCCTATCCTGAGGTCAATTTCAAAGAAGACCTTTGCTCCTTGCAACTAGTCAAATAGATCATTGGTCAGTGGCAGAGGATACTTGTTCTTAATGGTCACCTTGTTAAGTCTTCGATAATCAATACATATATGCCATGTCCTATCCTTCTTCTTAACAAATGGAAAAGGCGCTCTTTATGGTGATGAACTTGGCCTTATATACCCTTTCTATAACAGCTCTTCCAACTGTTCTTTGAGCTCCTTCAATTCAGTTGGAGCCATTCTATACGGTGGTGTAAAAATAGATGCAGTACCGGGAATCAAGCCAATGGCAAACTCAATTTCCCTCACCAGTGGCGAACCAGGTAAGTCTTCTGGAAACACGTCGGGAAACTCCCTTACAATCAAAAAATCTTCTAACTTCCTTTCATTTACATCAATATCCATAATATGTGCTAAGAAGGCTTCACACCCCTTTTTCATCATCCTGTCAGCTAATAAAGCTGAAATCATTCTAGGTGACGGCATTCTTCTATCTCCTCTAAAAGTCACCCTCTCTCTATTACCAAAGTCAAAATCTACCTCATTCAGACTACAGTATAACTTTGCATAATATTTCTCCACAGAATCCATAACCAATATAACATCTAAACCCTTTAGCTCTAGCAGAAATAAGTCTACTACCAGTCTAGCACCCTCAATAACCAGTTTACAATCTCTATACACTTGACTTATTATCACCTTCCTCCCTAAAGGAGTGCTAACAATCAATGGATCTTCCAAAGGTACCAAATTCACACCACATAATGCCATGCTTGCAGAAACAAATGAATAAGGGGAGCTAGAATCAATTAAGACATATACTTCAGAATTAAATAACTGAGCCATACCTGTGACAACTTTAGGAGCGGCTGCGACCTCCTCTCTTGTCATGGTAAATACCCTGACTTGTGCCTAACTCCTTCGCCTTCCTGGAGGGATAGCCTTCTTTGCAGCCCCAGAACTGCCCACCACAGTGACTACCTTGGTTTCTACTGTTTCTACTCTCTTGGGGCTTATAACTATGACCCCTCTTACCTTCTCATCTGGGGACATTCCCTGATCATGTATCCCTTCTCCCCGCATCGAAAACATGTTCTAAGTAACTTGAAGCACTCTCCTTTGTGAAACTTCCCGCAATGCTCACATTGAGGTTCGTGTACCTACTCCTCTCCGACCTGCTATTGCCTCCCATAGTTGAGGTTTGCGCCTAAGCTGCCCTTGATTTCTTGTTCTTAATAGAGGCGCTACTCCACACCTCACTTTGAGTGTGGAAACTCCTTGAACTCCTCTCAGGCATTGGAGCACTTATTCCCTTCTTGGAAGACTGATCTCGGTTCTTCCTTTTCTTCTTTAATTCATACTTGATATTCTCTAGTTTCTCAGCCTGAAGTACGGTATCCACCAACTGCTGGTAGTAACAGAAGTAATGGATCAGCACCTTCTCCTTGATCCCCAAATGAAGTCCTCCCTCAAACTTGTGGCATGTGTCCTCCTCATTTGCCACAATGTTGGCCGCATATCGGGAAAGCTAAGTGAACTTCAGCTCATACTCACTCACACTCATGTCCCTCTGTGTGAGATTTAGAAACCCTTTGGCCTTCTCTTGTACATAAACCCTGGAGAGTTACTTCTTCCTGAACACTTCCATAAAATCTCTCCATGATAACACCGAAGGCATAGCCTGACTGTAGGGCATTGATTCCCACTAATGCAGTGCGTCCCCTTGCAGTAAGCTCACTGCATAATCTAATTTCTCTTCATCAGAGCACTTCATCTGAAGCAGGACTCTCTCAGTCCTCTTCAACCATACTTCAGCCTCTTCCGAATTCATAGTGCCATTAAAATCTTCAACTCCATACTTGCGGAGCTTATCATACTGCTCACTCCTATCCACTGGAGCTGGCATTGAAACTTGTGACCCTTGGCCCATGGCATATGTGAAAGCTTTAGCAAAAGCTTGAAAGAACCACAGATCTATATTAGGCATAGGAGGAGGAGGCGGTGGCATTTCATGCTCACTAGGTGCCTCAGAATCAGGAGCAGAGTGTGTCTCCGTGTCTTGCGAGACATACGATTCATCCGTGTATTACCCTGTAGAGTTATTTCCATGAACTCTCATTAGCCATCAATGGTTCATCTTCATTCCTATAACATCCCAAAGGTTTCCTATTATACAGATGAAGATATGCTTAAAAGCCAAAGTATGCTTATAACTAAGACACGCTTCTCCAATCGATTCCCTCACATTCTTTCCATTAGTCCTTTTCTAATCAACACCAAGGGCTACAATTTTCTTTTTTGAGGGATAGAAAAATGGGTTAGGAATCTATTGGTTCAATAATCACTTAATTTTGAGGTCGGACGATGAAATTATTGCCAAAAGAGTCAACCATGATTATGTCCTCAATCATATTGTACCTATCTTGGGACAATTGGCATAACTTTCACTAGAGATATTAGATTATGTTTATTTTAGGATGATTTCGAAAAGGACTTCGCGATCTACAAATTTTGTGTAGACCTTGAAGAAATATTTTGCCATCTAGATGGTCAAAATCACTTCGTCTGACGCTTCATCTGGTGCTTCATCTAGCACTTCGTCTGATGGCCATATCTTTTGCATCCAAAGTCCAAAATTTCCAAAATTTATATATTTGGAAAGATAAGAAAAAGATATACAACTTTAAAGAAGACAACTCTATCTAGTTCAGCCTAGATCAATAGAGATTTGCCCTATAAGTCAGAACATAAAATTTTATCCTTATGAATGCTTGAAAAATGCAATCTACAAACCTTAAGAGTCATGACCAAAAACACAATCATATTTCATTATCATTAAAAGATAAGAGTTTTTACAAAAGCTTTAATGGGCATTTCAAGCCACAATATGTCATAGTCTAAAAATACATAATTTACTCAAAGTAGAAATGCTCAAAAATGCAACTAAAACCTTGTTTTATAAAAACTAACTTAAAATACAAAATAAGCATAATCCGAAGTAATGATCTTATGCTTGAGCACTTGATCTCTTGCTCACCACCTGAAGATGGGACGGAATGGGGGATGAGCTTAAAGCTTGTGGATAACAATTTTATAACTGGTAACAAGCAAAACCATTGACAAAAAAATTCACAATGCTTCATGAAACACATATTTCCAAATTCTTAATTTATCACACACATTATAAGCAACCCAAATCATGCATTTAATAAACTTGTCAACATATAAGCACATCAAAATGATTTGGGAGGTCCATAAACAGAATGAGCTAACACATTCCCACGAAATGGTCCTGTTTCATTATGAACAGAACGAACTAACACAATCATACATAGTATTTTTGCATAGTCGTAAACATGAGGGAGTCCCTAAAGGAGCTCCATGTCACTTGTGAGCTGGCGGGAGAAGCCTTTAGTCAAAGTGCACTTGACATACAAAATGGACTAGACCAAACCTACATAACATGTATTTCATAACTTGTAAACTTGTTGCCCAAAATGGCACTTTTCTAAAAAGTGATTTCATAAACATAGTAATTTATTTATTTCAAAAAAACAATTCATTTTCGCATTTTTTTCATAAATCATCCAGACATTATTCACATACGAAACACATAACACTTTTTTAAAGCATTAAAAGAGCAATAAATGCATATTTATAATACAATTGAACAAAATTTACTTTCTTGATTTAGAAGAAACATTAATGGCTTATTATTCAATTATAAAAATGTAACCTACCTTGAATTCCTTACTTAACAGTTGCTCAAAGATACCTCTCTTCTTGCTCCTCTTGCCTCTCTTCTTGATTTCTTTCAATATTGGAAAAAATCCCAATTCAATAGGACTTCCAATTGAGAACTCTAAGAAATATATACACCAAAATTGATCATGGAATACTTAAATCTATGCATTTCTTAAGCTTCATGAACCAAAACCCTTCCAAAAATCCAAAAGTTTAAACATAAAATTACCTTGAATCTTCACCAATTATTGAGTCTCTTAGCTCAAATGGAGGCTCTAATCTTCCTCTTTCTTTTTCCCTTCTTGAACACCCTCAAAATCACTCTTGAAAACTAAGAAAATTGGAAACCCTAACTTGCTTCTTCCTTTTCTCTCTAATGGTCGAAACTCTCTCACTTCTCTTCTCTTTCATATTTTTTTCTTCTTCGTTCTCTTCAAATAACGTCTTTGTTCATTTAAGACATAAGACACACTTTTTCCTCTTCCAATTCTACCCCTAATGAGCCCAAAAAGTCCATTTTACCCTTCCTTATAAGCTTATGCTCTTTTAGCCTTAAGTGATCTTCCAAAAATACCCTTCAACCTTCTTACTACTTTAATACAACTGAGCCATATAATAAAAATCCTACTAACATTAACATAATAATTAACTCTAAAAACTTAATTTATCAAAACCTTATAATTCATTTAAATCATGCTTAAATAATTAAAAAATTTGGTGTCAACATTAGTTCGACATTTAGGGCTCTCAATTAGACCAAGTTTGGTAACCTCGATATTTGAATTTATGCCACATTATTATTAGATTTCCTACTTAATGTATCAACTACAACATTAGCTTTACCTAGATGGTATTCAATCGTGTAATCATAATTCTTTAATAACTCAATCCACCTCCTTTATCTAATATTTAATTCTTTTTGACTCAACAAATATCTCAAGCTTCTACGATTTGTAAATATCTTAAACGTATCAC
The DNA here is from genome assembly GCA_027563885.1 of Erythroxylum longipes. NCBI lineage: Eukaryota > Viridiplantae > Streptophyta > Magnoliopsida > Malpighiales > Erythroxylaceae > Erythroxylum > Erythroxylum longipes. Next base: position 7,644 of record JAOQMS010042576.1, read on the forward strand.
CATATAAATAATGTCTCCAAATTTTCAAAGCAAACACCACTATAGCAAGTTCTAAATCGTGAATTGGGTAATTGAACTTATAGGATCTTAACTGTCTAGAAGCATATGCTATCACTTTACCATACTGCATAAAAATACATCCTAATCCCTTGTGTGAAGCATCACTATATACAACATATCCTCCAGATTCAGATGGTATAGCGAATGTCATAGTTAATCAATGTTTAAACTCCTCAAAACTCCTCTGATACTCATCAGTCCATCGAAAAGGTACATTCTTTCTCAGAAGCTTTATCAAAGGGGCTAAGATTAATGAAAACTCCTACAAAACCCTCCTGTAATAACCTACTAACCTAAGAAAATTATGAATCTTAGAGACATTTCTAGGTGCTTCCCACTTCATCACTACCCCAACTTTCTTTGGTTCTACTTGTATGCCCTGTCTAGATACTATATGACCCAAGAATACCACTTGATCAAGCCAAAATTCACACTTACTGAACTTAGCATACAATTGCTTCTCTCTCATTATCTGTAAGACTAACTTCAAATGCTCATAATGCTGCTCTCTACTCCTCGAGCACACCAAAATATTATCTATGAATACAATCACAAATTGATCTAAGTAAGGGTGGAATACTTTATTCATCAAAGCCATAAAGGCCATCGGAGCATTCTTCAATCCAAAAGACATCACCAAAACTTAAAGTGTCCATATCTAATTCTGAATGCACTCTTTGCTACATCAGCTTCTGCTATCTTCAATTGATAATATCCTTACCTTAAATATAGTTTAGTAAACACCTGAGCTCCCTATAACTGATCGAGTAAATCATCTATTCGCGATAAGGGATACTTATTCTTTACTGTCACCTGATTCAATTGCCTATAATCAATGCATAATATGAAGGTTTCATCCTTTTTATTTAGAAACAAAATGGAAGCTCCCCAAAGTGATACACTGGGTCTAATAAAACCCTGATCCAATAACTCCTGTAACTGAGTCTTAAGTTCCTTAAGTTCCATAGGTGTCATCCTATATAGAGGAATAAATATAGGAGCAGTACCTAGAACTAAGTCAATAGTGAACTCTGTTTCCCTATCTGGTGTTAATCCTGGTAATTCAATAGTAAATATGTCTAGGAAATCCTTAACAACAATAATATCTTGTATTGTCTATTCAATTCAGGTATCGGTCACATAGGCTAAATAAGCCTCACATCCACTTTGAATAAGCCTAAAGGCCCTCATTGATGAAATCAATCTGACTGGCACTGCTTGACTAACACCTCAAAATATAACCCTCGGTTGATTAGAAGATTGAAGAATAACTTCTCTAGTATAACAATTCATCAAATCCCTATATGCAGTAAGCCAGCCCATACCCAAAATGAGGTCTATCTCTTTTAACTACAGTACTATCAAATCAGCTTTCAACTTCACCTGATCAACCTGAATCATGCAACCTTTGTACACTTCTCCAATCACCGTAGTACTACCTACTGGTTTACTCACCTCTAAGACACATTTCAACATCTCTCTCTCACAAAGCAATTTAGATGCCAAATGTGGAGTAATGAATGAATGTGTAAATCTTGGATCTAATAATGTAAATGCCTCAAATTGAAAGACATGTAACAAACTTGCAATAACATCTGGGGACTACGGTTGGTTACTCCGTACCTCAGTCCAAAGACTAGGACTTGCTGAACTTATTTTACCCCTACCTCTGCCTCTTTGTCTTGCTCCACTAGCTCTGCTCTACTAGATAGTCATTTCAGTCACTAATCCTCCTCCTACTCCAAACTTTGTTCTTAAAGTTATGGCACAGTCTCTAATCTGATGCTCGAAAAAGAACAATGTAAGCAAGCACTCGATATCTTATAACATTTTCCACTATGTTTCTTTCTAAAATACTCACAAATAGGCATCTGTTATGTTTTCCCTCTACATGTATATCCTCTAGATGCCTAACCTCTACCACTACCAGTATAAACAAAATCACCTCTCTTTCTAAACCCTGACTACCTCGATCTAGCTTGTGATCATGATGATCTATTCTGGCGTTTACTAAATCTTCTACTAAAGTCAGCTTGAAACTCACCATGCCTCTTAATTATAAACTCTTGCCTATACTCTCCTTGTTCATCCTTTAACAACTGCTCAATCTGAATCGAAGTAACCCTCAACTCAGTGAAACTATTAAAATTAGTAATAGCCAACCTTATTTTGATTTCCATATTCAGCATATCCTTAAACCGCTTACACTTGTCTTCCTCGGTCAGAATTAGAGCAATAGGATAGCCCATTAATTCATTAAACCACAGGTCATACTCAGCTACAGTGAGATTTCCCTTTTTCAGATCAAGAAACCCTTTCATATTCCTATCCAAATAGATCTCTGGCATATAATCCTTTTTGAAGACCTTTAAAAAGTCTTCCCATGTTAGTCTATAAGGTCGGGCAAAACTACCTGAGATAGTCTTCTACCACTGATAAGCCGAACCTTGAAGTAACGAGACTGTGTAGTTGAACCTTTCATCGGACTTGCAGTCTATCTGATCAAACGCTCTTTCTTTCCAACCAACCTTCTGCCTTAGTAGGGTTCGTACTTCCATAAAAGTCTACAGCCCCTTGCTTCCTAAGTTTATCATACCTCCTTTCTCTCCTCTCAGGAATTCTCTAAGGCATTTGTTCAGACTGAGGTATTTGGGACTCCCTATTGGCTCTTATAAACTCAAGGTCAGCTGATTCTGCAACTCAATCTCCTATAGAAGATGACCTATAACAAATAACAATTGTGATCACTATATGATTCTGTCACTTGTTTTCATATTTAAATGCTTATATATGTATCCCTAAGGATGCCAAACCATGTTCTTATACCAAAATTGTAACATACCAATCTCATAACGCATATGCCCGAACATATTCACGAATAGTCGAGAATATACTTTACGAAAATGCTACGTTAGAACAATCACATTAAATAAAAGGCATCACATATATCACAAGCATTTCAAATGATCAATTCTTCCCATTTCATTCACAAACATTAAATTAACATCATATCATTACAATTCATAATTCATATATATACAGTACATAACATTTGAGAGTTCAATACTTTATACAAAATGTTCAACATGAAATGGGATGCTAACTAAAAACATTCTAAACTAGACTCCTCACATATCAGCTGAACAGACACTTGATCCATTCTTGTCCCCAAAATGTAAGTATTAGACTTCTACTATATAATTTCAGTAGGTATCACTTCTTTGAACCTGAAAATCAACATTTGCAATTTTGATGAGTTTGCGAGCTCAGTAAGTGAACCATCATCAATGTGTTCACTCAATTCAGAACACCAAAATATATTATATAACTCAATTTAGCAAGTTTATTACAAAATCCAGTATTGAATACAACATTATATTTTGTTATATTTCAACAAGTACTGTATACCAACATTGCGTATCACTATTTCAGAAAAATTCAATAAATCATCACAATCATTCATATGATACATGTATAATTGTATATGAAAATGCACATGTGATTTCTTTCTTATTTTGCTTTGTTATGACCAAGCGCCTATCAATCTAATTTACTATCATGTATCCGTTATAGATACTGGACTCATTTCGTATACTGTCTCTTATCCATTGTGGATACTGAGGTCATTGTTATCTGAGCTTGTGGTTCTCTATGCCTAATCCTGAGCTTAAATCTTTTTTTCACACATTTGCTACCCTGATCACAACTCCTCCTTTATCTGATCATGCATTGCAATGTAATGAGATGCATCAATTCACATATTATGCTTTCAGTAATTTTCATTTATTGTGCTCGTTTAATATATCAAATTCTTTGGATCTAGGTCTAGCATTCATCATTCAATTGTTCATACATTCCACCTTACACATACAATTCGACAGAAGCACATATAATTGAGTTTACACATCTAGATGAACTCACAGTATGCTCTAGAAAAGTTATTGCCTTGATGATCTTGCAATGTCTGGGTGTTGGTGATCAACTTGCATGTCTATAGTCAAGTAATACACAGATAGTTTATAATCACTAATTTGTTCAATCATAAGAATATACAATCACGCACATGTATTTGTGTAATGTTCAATGCATGCTTAATTGACCTTTCCAGGTATGTATTCTTATTCACAAGTCTTGACCATTCAATTATTATAGCTTGTATACTACCACTTTGCATTCAAGTTTATGCCTTGAGTAAGTTTGATTACTCTAAATTCATCAATCATACATTTAGCAACCTTTTCTAACAATAAACATTCACACAATTTCCTAATTCTCAATCATTCATACCTAATACACCTTACTTATATCCTTTGGATCATATTTGCATTCATATGAATACCTTTATTCCCTTAACAATTCAAAATTTCCATATTTAAATACATTGATATAAAGACAATTCATTCCTTAAGTAATGACATCAATTAATAACCTAAACTTGTCGAACCCTTAACCAATTAATCAAGAAATAATCTTGGTTTATTTCAAGCCTTAATCAAGTCCAAATACAACAATGTAGAGTGACTTATCCTCATTTGGTTCAACAAATTCACAAAACTGAAATTATCATTTCAAAGCTTTGGTCAGGATCATGGGGGATCTTCCCACGATCATGGGATGAGTGCCCCAAAGTGCATTATCCAATTTTCCTCAGTTTTCCAAGTTCAAACACATTTATACCAAATTCAAAACACCTTCATAACAGTCCATTAATTATACCTTAAGTATACCTTAATTATACTTCAATTCCTCATCAAATTCATCTCTGATTACAACTTAAAATCATTCAGTTTGCAGCTCATAAATTATTGTCTTTCATGCATGGAAAAACATAACAGAAGCTATCATTCATGTTTGATCGAAAAATAAAACATGCATCAATTTGGAAGAAACAGTAGATTTCAAAACTTTTTAAAAATCAAAATTTCAGCAGAAGGAATATATCCAAATCAACATGCATAGCCACACATGATACACTATAAGGAAAAACATTTGCTTAACCATAAGATGGAAAATATTGCTGACTCCTCCTCGTTGTGCTATCCAATCCTTAGCAATGTATTCTCTCCTAGGTGATGTATCCTCTTCACTTTATTATATCCTCTTCTTGATATTGTATCCTTAACCAATCCGATCTACCACTTGTTCTTCTTGGACAACTTGGTTAATAAGATCTTTTGGTGGTAAAGGACAAAAAAACTTTGGAGGAGATTTTTCTTAAAAGAAAGTAGCCAAAAATAAAACACTCTCATGCAATTTTCTGCACACCATGCAAGATAGGAGAGAGAGAGTCAAAACAATGCAAGAACTCTTTCTTAAACCGTCTCATTTTCAATTAATCTCAAAGGAAAAATGAAGTTTGCATCAAATGCATCATTTCTTTTTTAATCAATCATAAAGAAGCTAATAAATGAGACTCTTCTCATTTTTCTTTAAGATGGCTATATGAAAAGACTATTACCCTAAATGTGACAGATCAATTTCGACTTTTGATGATGAAAGAAGGAAGATGGTCCATCAAATGTACCACTTTCTTCTTTAATCCAATGAATGCTAATAAGTTACATACTATCATTAAAAGACCACCATTAAACCATTTAATGATAAGGTTATTACTCCATTTAAAGATGATAAAGCATGCTAAAAAACATCTTAAATGTAACAAACTAATGTTAAATGTGCAGCTGCACATTTACCCATTAAAATCGGAATTCCATTTCCATTTATCTTTAATAACTTTGTTTTAATTTAATTAATCAAATTAATCAAATTAAACCAAAGCCTAGCCCATTTCT
>JAOQMS010042577.1:0-13492 GCA_027563885.1 Erythroxylum longipes
GATGCAATTTATTATCCATCCTATATTGTTTCATTATATATCTCATATATAATGAATGCATGGCAAAGCCTAGGGTTAGCAATTTTCTAAAGGGCATACAACCACATAATATCACATATTATTTGCATCAATTTATCTATTCATCTCATGAACTAATAGGCCACATTTAATTGTCCATCTTAGAGCATAAATAAAATTACAAGGCTTTTAGGCCCACAAATATCTTCTTGAACTTGGATCTTCCGGTTCGAACTCTTCATCCATATGACCCAGCCTATTCGGTAAAACATGTGTAATGGCATTTTCATAAAACTGAATTTTGTCACTTTGAAAACAAAAATTCCAGTACTTGTTTTTCATCAAAATTGAAACCTTGGCAATATGAAAACAAAAATTCCAGCACTTGTTTTTGGTAAATCTGACACTCAAAAAACATTCCAGCACTTTTATTTCATTAAACTGAAACTTTGTTAAAACAAAAATTCCAGCACTTTGGTTTTCACAAAAACTGAAACTTTGTTAAAACAAAATTCCAGCACTTTGGTTTTCATAAAACCAAAACTTTGCCAATACACCAAAGGATACACCAAAACCATACCTATTCTTCTCTTCGATCTATAGTTGCTCCATCTTTAATATTACAAAATTTTGTACATTAAAAAATCAAAGAAAGCAGAAAAATGAAACCAAGGAGGAAACATAACGATGATAGGCCACCCTTCTTGTTACAAACCAAACAAAGAAAACTTACAAGGTAAAACTATATTCTATGGACAACCAAAAGAGAAAAACATACACATATATATTTCTATCACATAAAAATATGCAGCATACAAAATTTAATTGCCAACCCATGCATCACATATAGGGACTAAAATCATGCATAATATAATGGCTCTGGTATTAATTGTTGGATCGAAAACAAAAGCATGCAAGATTTGGTTAAACGGTAGATTTCAAAACTTTTTTGAAATCAAAATGCAACATAAATAACATAACCAAATCAACATGGTTCAGCTATACATGATACGACGTAAGGAAAATAATTTACATAAGAACAAGGTGGTAGAAATATACCAACTACTTGCTACAACTTTCACTCCTTGCTTTCGTATCCTCTCCGAATCTTTGCTATATCTTTGACTCTTTTGTATCCTTTCCTTTGTCAATGTATCCTCTCCTTGTTGTTGTATCCTCGACCAATCCGGTCTACCACTTGTTCTCTTGGAAAACTTGGTTAACTCTTCTCATTCCAATTTCAGCTATGCATGCATGAGAGGAAAGAGTGAGTCAAAAAATACAAGAACCCCTCTTCCTCTCCTTGTCAATTTCAGTTATTATGAAAGAAAGAAGTGATGTGCATCCAATGCATCACTTCATTATTTAATCAATCATAAAGAAGTCAATAAATGAGACTATTCTCATTTGTTTAAGATGGCTACATGAAAAGACCAATAACCTAAATGAGACCTTCTCATTTTCGATTATAGATGAAAGAAGGAAGAGAGAATACATCAACTGCACCTCTTCCTTTCTTTAATCAAATGAATGCTAAAAGGTTACATTACATGCCATCATTAAAAGACAACAATTAAACCATTTAATGATAAGATCATTACTCCATTTAATGATGATAAAGCATGATAAAAACCATCTTTAATTTAGCAATTCAATGCTAAATGTGCACCTACACATTTAGGTATAAAAGATCGAAATATGCCCTCCTTCTTTCTTTAACAACTTTGAAGATCGAAATATGCCCTCCTTCTTTCTTTAACAACTTTGTTTCAATTTAACTAATCTAATTAATCAAATCAAAACAAAGTCAAGCCCAATATTAAATGTTCATTTGGGCTTCTAATTAATGTAAGGCCAACATTCAATCATGGGCTTTAAAACCTCTATTTGTGTTTCTTACTTTGCTTGATAACCTTCCTAGAAGTCAAATGGGGAATCTAGTTGGAATTATATAATTCAAGCTCTAGTAAGCTCGGAATTAATTTAATCTCATTAGAATTAATTCCAGCTTATTAACCAAATGTCATTCCACTAAAGACAATTGGTTGAACTCTTGAATTAATAAATATTATGAGAATACATGTTTCAAATAAGATGTCCAATTGTAAAATTTATTATGAATCATATTATAGCCATCCACACAATAAAGGGTAAAATTACCGTTTTGCCCTTATGTTGGTTTTTTTCCTTCTAGATCTCCCGTTTTACTCTATATGGTGATTAACACACAAGATCTTATCTTGATGTTAAGACTTGATGGGTAGCTAGTCCATCAAACTACTGGCGCCAGTTTAATCACCAAACTCCGTAAAAACATCTAAAAGTGATGATATCACTATAAACTCTTTATTTGAGTGAATGTTCCTGATACATGTTTTAATTAATAATTCCAACATGCAGACACATGATTGGTACTCTGTAAAAATCCATTCCGATCATATCAAGAATTATAATGAAACACATATGAGTTCATCACTTATTAAGATTGTGGTTCGTAATAAAAGAATGTTAAGGTGTATGTTTTAAGATTAAAGTAACGACCCACTTTATTTTTTAAGAACATACTTGATTCCAAATTCATTTAATAGTACCATTATCGATAGTCAACTACTGTCATGATATGAAACTCATCATTCTCTTGGAATAAACTCTTTTACTTACACGGAGATAAATCACAACACTACAGTCTAAACCATAATCAAGCGACCAACTTGATTATTCAACTATGAATCAACTAATTTCTATTCTAATGATATACATGTTTCCCATACATCTCCATGTATATGTATATTACTTATAAAAGAATCTTGGTACCTTATGACTAGATATATAATGCTCATACAAATAAAACCAAACTCTTTTGTTTTATTAATAATAAATATTTTCATTACAAAAGTAACTGGAAGAAAATTAAGTCATATGTAAATACACTTGCTTTCCAAGGAACTATATTTACATAACTCTAACATAAGCAACACGTCTGTCTGGAGACCTACACAGCTATGTATCTTGGCTATGTATCTGACTATGAATGTGTAAGTATATAAATTTGAAAATTTAACTTCTCACGTAACCCTAAGAGACACATATTCCTTAACTTTTGAAGAGCTATGACTAACTAATCTTATTCCTTCTAGTTTAAAGGGGATATCAAGGCTAGTTAACATGTTTAGGCATTGATCAATCTTAGGGATGTTGTTTTTAACTTGCTTGTAGAATTGACTATATTATTTTTTGTTTAAAGTTTGGGATTTATGTATGAATGATTTAGATAGGCTTGTTAGATTATTAATGTATGGATTCATTACCTGAATCATGATTGCAATCTTAATTGTTGTAAAACTGATTTATGTGTGGTAAACTAGTGGTTATGCATCATTGAGGATAATATAACATAAGTCAAGTGATCTTGTACTAGTAAGTTCCCCTACAACATAATGAATGCAATTAATAATACCACAAAAATATGTTGATATAATAGAACTGTAGAACAGTTTATACAGTTACAAGCTACTACAATTAATAACCTATACCTAGGAGGAAAACAACTTGTAAGCACACAGTGTTGCCAATATCTCATATATTTTAGGGGTAATATAATTAAAATTGGAAAGGTACTAAGTCAAGGAAGCAATGAAGACTACATGAAATATTAGAGAATGTTCTTTAGAAGAAGATATTTTTAGAAAAAGATCATATTTTTCTAATGGAAAGGATCGATCATATAAAAAATATAAGGTCAAGAAAAATAATAAGAGGTCTCCTCCGAAGTAAAAGACACCGTAGAAATAAAAGCAAAGAAAGATTATATGTGTTACAAGAGAATCAAAGTTTCTAAAACATTGAGTTTTGATTTTCTATAGTGAGAAAGCATTGTTTTAAGGTCAACAAGTGGTAAAATAAAAATTCCCTCTTCTTATGTACTTACTTATACGAAAGAAAGGACAATGATACACATAAAGGGATAAACTATTAATTAAGCACCTTAGTTTTATGACAATGACTATATGTATCGAAAAAGTCATATGGTATTTTTTCTTATAGTGGAAGGAGTATAGTTATTGGATATTGTTAAGATGGGATCTATGGTCAAATCCAAAACCTATACAATAGATGGAGTGACCAAATCTTCCTTTAAGACCTAATCTGAAAGAGATAACAAAGATAGGAGATAAATGGCTTTACACCATATAGTTTTCCATATTTTCTTTTGTATTTTGCATACACTAGATATGATATAAAAAAGAATAAATAAATTCAAAATGTAGGACATTAATATAAGTTATTTCAAATGAAGCATGTTGAAATTATTTCTCATATGTATTCTCATTTTGTTGACATCATTAATTTATTAAAAGGATTTAAAAAACTAACAATAATATTATAATGGTTAGAGTAATTCTTATATGCTTTTTGAAAGCCTTTGAACTTATGATAACAATGATGTAAGAATCAAAAGACCTAAACAACCTAACACTAGAGGAGTTGATCAAGTCAATACTTACTTATGATTTGAGACTAATTGAAACTCGATAAGATGAAGACATAAGCAAAAGAAAGAGAATCATCTGTAAAACATAAAAAGGAAGAAAGTGACAATGATGATGATAAAACCTTTACTCAAAGCAACAATAAGGAAATGTCTTGACAAGGAAGTTCAAGAGGTTCCTTAAGAAGAAAAAAGAAGAAAAAAAAGAAAAAGAAGAAATGGTGAAGTTAAGTTTCATTATAATGAAATGATTAGAATTCTTTGGTATGAAAATCAAAAGATAAGCCACTCCAAGGATCAATTCCTAATCGTCAAAGATCGTAAAAAGATAGACAAAAAAGAGTACAAAAAGAGAATCAATGAGAGAAATATAGGATCAATTAAGTGAATTAAAAGGAGAAGGAAAATATAACATGTCTAAACCAACTTTACTTTTAACAATAAGTTCAAATATCTAGAACAACTTAAAGAATAGTGATGATTAGCTATAGTATGGTGAATTTATTTGAAATTTGCAATAAGTATAGAAAAATTTATCCTTAAAGTAAAAAGAAACTAAGGAATTTCGTGTATGAAAGAAAATGAGCAATTACAAAGTTCAACAAGGCTAAAAGCATCCTTCCATGAGTTTAAGAGTAATAATATAATGAATGAGAATAAGAACACTATGAAAGAAGTTTTAGAATATGAAGGAATCACTTGAAAGGTTCAATTAAGGAAAACAAAAATTAGTAAGATCTTATACTATAGGCCTGGAATAGGATACGCAGAGGGTTCTATCTTATCTAATGGAAAAACAAACTTTGTTAAGGGAAAGTGTTTAAAAGAGCATAAATCTTATCATATAGAGAACAAGATTTAAGTGCATACCTTAGAAAATCATCTTATGCGTCGTCTTATGCATCTTTAAAATAATCTAAACCACCATATGTCTATATGTATAGCTCATACACTCACTATATACAGAAAAATTGTTACATATCCTCACACACTTATGCAAGACTAAAAGCTCCATATAGAAACTTATGTGGACATAATGTAAGTATAACATAATCATATAGAGCATTATAAACAATATTCAAAATTTAAAAATTATAACAAAAATTATTCTTGATGTTATTATTATGAAAATTTTGATCATTTTTAAGGTTTGTAATATTAGACAGTGACTTAAAGGAAAATCTAAGAAGATGTTGTTTACAAAGAGCTTAAAGAATAAACCAAAAGGACTCCAGTACATTTGAGTGCCCAAGATAAATAAGTTTCTTAAAAATGTAAGGCTATGCTTTACCAGTTACATATAGATATTGGTTTCCCAAGAAATAAGATAAAAGAAACAATAAAATTTATAACATTTCAAGTAAAAGATAAAGGACTCATGAAATTTAGATAAAATTCCAAGCTATTCTAATTATCATTAGATATTTGTGATTTATCAAACCATTATATCAATTGCTTAATGTCTATGAATGAGGACTTCTAGATATTACATTAAAGACTAGAACATACAAACATCAAATTTATAGAGAAACTTAACAAACAACATCTTGTTAGTGGATTTCCATTGATAAAGGATCACATTAAAAAGTTTAAAAAGCATTCTCAATCTTATATTTCACTACAAATATCAAAGATTGATAGCAAATTATCTTATATTATACAGCTGATAAGTGATTAGTTCTTATGTTAGGAAATATAACATAGTTAAACGAGAAGATGGCTCTTACCTGGTTTATGCATTCTACTTTTAGCTCTTCTGCGAGAACCTCTAGCTCAATTTTAGCCTGACCAGACATGAAATAATCAATTAAATATAGCTAGAGCAAGGAAAGAAGCATATAGAGAAAATTTCTCACCAATGTTTTTTTTTTGGAATGTTCAAACCAAACCCAGAGAAGAGAGACAGAGACATGAAGAAAAGAAAGGAGAATGATGAGAGGGAAAGACTCCAACCCATTATCTTTGATGAGGATAATATGTATTCAACATTTATTATAGTGGAACACAGCATAAATTCGAAAGAGGGACAAAGGAGTGGACGAAACGATGGGAGCGATTCAGGTTAGAATGAGAGAGATAAAGAGAGATTAACTGAAATGTACCTATTGTTTCTTTATGTTAAGGGAATTTCTCGATGGAATGTTTTTTCCATTGGTAAATAACATTCCATCGAGAAATTCCCGATGGAATGGTTTGATAAGTTTATGTAGTTAATTGATGTCATAACCTAAAGAATGGAATGTTTTGATGTGGTTGAGTTCAAATATGAAAATTATGGTTTGTTAAAGGAATAAATGAGTTCTTTTAATGAAAACATGATCTTAAATACATGAATAATGTGTATAATGTATGGATGAATGAGAATTGAAGAACATAGAGTAATTATGAATGAGAATTGGGTAAATGTGTGAATATATATTACTGGAAAAAGTTTGGTGAGTGTATACATCTAGCTTGCTGAAATTCCAAATTTAAAGTAACAATTGGGTGTGTGTTATAAGAGGCTTTTTGATAATGAAAATGTTCAAGGATAAGTGTAAAGTATGGTTACGAATTTGGAGTGAATCAAGCTAACTTAGAGGTCTAAACCTGATTGCAAAATGGTAGTATACAAAATATAATGTTTGAATGGTTAAGATTTGTGAATAAGGATACATACTCGGGAAAGTCAATTGAGCATGCGTTGAACATGATACATATACATGTGCATGAATTAATAATTTATGTGATTGAATAACTTATTAATGTCTAAAATATATGTGTATCGCATGACTAAAGAAGCACAAGTTGATCGCCAACATCCAGACATTGCTGGATCATCAAGGCAATAGCTTATCTGGAGCATACTGTGAGTTAACCTAGATGTTTCTTACTATGATTGAATTGTTTTTGGTTAACTTTCAGCTATTGAATGATTACTTATATGATTGCCATGATTCCAGACATTGTTGGTCCGAGGAGTTTGATACTTGGGACTGTATATGGAAGTGTTTTCAAATTGTATGTATAATATGGAACGTGTACCTAACTAAATGCTGAATGCCGGACTCAAGTCCGAAGAATGTTATAAATGACACAAACATATTGAATGAAAAGTATTGATAGCATATTATATAAATTGTTACATTCCATTACATTGATATGCATTATCAAATAAAGGAGTTATGACTAGAGTGACCAACGTGAAAAAGAGCTTTAAGCTCAAGAATTGTACACTAAAAGCCACAGGCTCAATTAATAATGAGCCTCATATCCATAACATATACGATACAGTAAATGAAATGAGCTCGGTATCCACAACGTATATGGGACAGTAAATAGGCGCTTGGTCATAAAAAAGTAAAATGAAAATGAAAATGGAGTCACGTGTGCATTTGCATATATATAACTTTACATCTATCATATAAATGATTGAGATGAATTAATGGATTGTTCTGAAATAGTGTTATGAACTGTTTATTTACATGTTGTACTTGTACTTGATGAAATATGACAAAATGTGATCTGGGATTTGATACTGGATGATGTGTTAAACCTCTTGAAATTGGTTATATACTTGACTTTGTGTTTTGACTGGAGTGAGCACATCGATGATGGTTCGCTCACTGAGTTCACAAACTCATCAAAATTACAACGTTAATTTTTAGGTATAAGGGAGTTCTAGCTTCTAAGGAAATCTAGTTGAATTCTAGTACTGTTATTTTGGGAACAAGAATGGCTCAGAGGTCTAGTCAACTAATACCTAAGGAATCTAGTTTATAATGTTTTCAGTTAGCATCCCATTTCATATTGTATATTTTGTATGGAGTAGTAAACTCTCAAATGCTATGTAATGTATATATATGAATTATGGATTGTAATGTAACAATGTAAGTTTATGTTTGTGAATAATATGGGAAAAGTTGACCTTTTTGAATGCTTGTGATTTGTGTGATGCCTTAGTTAGTTAAAGTGATTTTTCTAACGTTCCATTCTTTTAGGGTATGTTCTCGAATATCCTTTGGATGTTGGGCATATGTTCTATGGAAGTGGTTCGTTACAACATTTATGTAAAGAATGGATGTGCATAAAGGTTTTTAAATGAAATGCATGATTTTGTTGTAGCTTTTCAAATTTTATTGATGTAACTATTTGAGGTTGTGTGTGAGTGGATTTGAAGTCCACAATTTATAGTCGAGAAATTGATGTGATAATAGAAGTGTTTTGAACTTTTACAGGGACTTTGAAATTTTTGGGATGTCAAAATATAACTGTTATGTTGCTGAAATTTTTAATAAACTAAAAAACAAAACTCCACTATTTACATTTCTTATTGTTATGTTGAAGCTTTTCCTTAACAAGGGCAATAGGCTTAGCTTCACAAGAACTTATTCGGATATCGACTGGAGGGCCCCTGTGGAGTGTCGGGCAGGTCACCTAGTCATTGTAGGTAGGGGCCTGTCAGTGTTGGTAGTAGAACCCAATTTTTTTAATATAAAAAATGAGTTGCCTACTTTTTGGTTTACTTTTTTACGTTATTTAAATAGTGAAGTGGACAATATAATTTTGTGATTTACATGCATATGATTTCATCAACTGAAAGTTTTAGACATTTTCTTTTTTTCGTATACACAATATGATGCACAAACGAGGTCATGGACGTCCCAAGAGAGCCATTCCAACGGCTCCTACACTTGAGGCACTTTTAGCACGAAAGGGTGAACACATGCCAGATTCAGTGAGTGCCTCTACGAACCAACCACTTATCGAATCGTCAGGGCTACATCAAAATGTGGAAGCTTCTAGATGTTCGATTGAGCATGTCTGTAAATTGGGCGCAAAAAATTTTAACTGAAGTGGAGATCCCAAGAGTGCACTCACATGGTTAGATCTAGTTACGAAGACATACAGAGTTGTGGGATGCACAGATAAGCTGAGAGTTATGTTTTCCACCTTTCTTCTTGAGGATAAGGCAAAGGGTTAGTGAGAGGCCATTGAGAGACCACATCTGGATAGGGTATCATGGGCAGAATTTTAGAGAGAGTTCACAGACATATTATACCCATAGAGTTATAAGGATGCAAAGGTGGAGGAATTCTTCCATCTAGAGCAGGGTTTGATGTCAGTGACAGATTATAAGAAAAAAATTTCAAAACTAGTCAGAAATGTTCTGTTTATTGTTGATAGTGAGGAACAAAAGTGCAAGAGGTTTGTTGCAAGCTTAACTCCAAAATTATAGATCCATTTGTCTTTGACTTCACAAACACACTACGGGGAATCAGATGAAGTTGTGATAAAAGTGGAGAGAAATGCAACAACAATTACTCAGGGTTCAAGATTAGAACAGAAGCCTAGTGCATCAGCTAGTTCATCCCAGGGTCCAACAAAGAAAAATAAATTAAGATGGTTTAGTGGTAGGAGGTTTAAGAGGAGGATCATCCAGTAAGGGATCCTTTAGGTCACCCACTAGGCTCAGAGACTCCTGCGACATTAGGACCCCAGTGTCAGAGTGTGCTACTTGCGGTAAAAGGCATTTGGGTGAGTGTCGAATGAATATGATGAGTTGCTTCCATTATGGTCAGGAGGGTCACTTTATCAAAGATCGTCCACAATTAGTCGCCACAGAGAGGTTAGTAGCTAGATCTTCAGCACAACCATAAGTTAGAGGGGGTTATAGACAGGGTGGTTGAGGTTCTCAGAGAAGAGGATCAAGTTTTATTGCAGCCAGTAGAGGTTCAGGGAGTAGCCCCTTCAGGATTGGCAGGTAGACCCTGCACACAGGCCTGATTTTTTATAGTCACTCAACAGGAAGCTAATGCCACACTAGATGTAGTCACCAGTATGATTTCTATCTTTGAGTAAGATGCTCATGCTTTAGTCGATCCCGATGCTACACATTCTTTCATGTCTATGGGTTTTTTTGCAAATTTAATATTGAGCCTTAGTTGTTAGATGCTGGGATAGTAGTTTCCATCCCAGCTGGAAACTCACTCTTTGCTAAAAGAGCGTTTGTAAATAGTAAAATATTGATCGAGGGTAAGGAGTTTCTGACAAGCCTGATTATATTGGATATATGAGATTTTGATGTTAGTTTTAGAATGGATTAGTTGTCCACACATCGTGCAGTAGTAAATTGTTTTAAAAAGGAGTTTAGGCTGAGTCAATTAGGGAAATCAGAGGTAACATTTTGTGGGATACAAAAAGTTCTTCCTACCAATTTAGTTATCACCATAGGAGCTAGTAAAATGCTCTGTGAAGGATGCCAAGGATATCTAGTTTACATGATTACATCGAGTACTGATGAGGTTCAATAAGGAGATATTAGGATGTTCAAATAGTTCCCTGATGTGTTTCCAAAGGATGTTTCTGGATTACCCCCAGATAGGGTAATAGAATTTAAGATAGATCTAACTTCAGAAACTCAACTGATTTCAATTGCTTCATACATAATGGCTCCAGTTGAGTTAAAGGAATTGAAAGTGCAAATGAAGGAGTTGTTAGATAAGGGTTTCATGAGACCCAGCACTTCTCTATGAGGGATCCAATCCTATTTGTTAAAAAGAAAGATGAGAGTTTAAGGTTATGTATTGACTACAGACAGTTGAATAGAGTGACAGTTTGTAACCAATATCCACTCCCAAGGATTGATGATTTATTTAATTAGTCACAAAGATCCAAGGTGTATTCAAAGATTGATCTAAGATCAGGTTATCATTAGTTAAAAGTTCGCAGATAGGATATTCAGAAAATAGCTTCTAGGACTAGGTACGGGCATTATGAATTCTTAGTTAGGCCCTTTGGATTAACAAATGTTGCAACTACTTTTATGGATTTGATGAATAATGTGTTTTGAGAGTACCTAGAAAAGCTTGTGATTGTGTTTGTTGACGACATATTGGTATACTTAAGAAGTCATAAGGAACATGCAGAACACCTTTAGATTGTACTACAATCCTTATGAGAGCACCAGTTATATGCTAAGTTTAGTAAGTGCCAGTTTTGGCTTGACAAGATTACTTTCTTGGGTCATGTCATCTCAGCTAAGGGACTTAGTATGTACCCCTAAAAAATTGAAGTTGTTACTAATTGGAGACCTCCCACCACTGTGACGGAAGTCAGGAGCTTTCTTAGATTAGCAAGCTATTATAGAAAATTCTTTAAAGGATTTTCTAGAATAGCAAGTCCACCAACCAAGTTAACACGAAAAGAGGACAAGTTTGAGTGGTTAGATGCTTGTCAACAAAGTTTTGATGAATTGAAAGAAATGCTGACAATAGCTCCTGTACTCACATTACTAACAGGGATTGATGGATTTATAGTGTATAATGATGCCTCAAGACAGTTACTCATGTAGAATGATAAGTTAGTAGCCTATACTTCTAGGCAATTGAAGAAACATGAGCAGAACTACCCCACCGATGATCTAGATTTAGCAGCAGTAATTTTTGCATTGAGAATTTGGCATTACTTATATGGTGTTCCCTGTAGAATTTTCACTAATCACAAAAGTTTAAAATATTTTTTCACTCATAAGCAACTAAACATGAGGCAGAAGATATGGTTGGAGTTAATAAAAGACTATGATTATATGATAGATTACCACCCAGAAAAGCCAATGTAGTGGCTAATGTCTTAAGTAAGAGACCTACTAGTTTGATAGCTCAACTGAAGACGATATATCTTCCACTTCTAGTGTAAATGAGGTCTCTAGGGGTGAAATTGAATGTGTCAGACTCATAGGCATTAATCACTACCTTTCATGTTCGTCCCATTTTGGTGGATCAGGCTAGAGAGCGACAGAAACATGATCCATAGTTGATGAAGTTGAAAACTGAAGTTGTGATTGGGCAGAGAACAGATCTTACAATCAAGGAAGATGGTATAGTGATGAGGGGGAAATGATTATGTGTACCAGATATTGGAGACTTAAAGAAAGAGATCTTAGAGGAAGCTCACTCCTTAGCTTATATTATGCATCCGGGTAGCACAAAAATGTACCACACTCTCAAAGAACACTATTAGTGGAAGGGAATGAAATAGGAAATAGTCGAGTTCATTTCTAGGTGTCTAACCTGTCTGTAGGAAAATCCCAGTGTGTGCATCATATACACGTATTATAGAAAATAAAAAAATTATTTTGGGACTTTTTCGAAGTCCAGGATCTACGTGTCTCTACAAGGAAATACCATTAAACCTAGTTGAAAATTTCCAATTCACATGTTCATAACACATATATATAGGAATTTATGGTATGTACACAAATCAATCATTAATATAATAACCATGTACCTTGTGTGTAGTCTCCTTCGTTCTTCGATCTTCTATTCATCAGGTTGTCGTAAATCACAACGACCAAAATAGATCATCTCCAATGGTATCCACGCAGAGATCGGAGAAACTAACTGAATCAAACTCTTTGATCCAGAAATGGCTAGATCAAAGACAAGAGTGCTAGCTCTCTTCTTTGTTTTATGGAGAGCAAAATCGTGGAAGCAAAATGAGAGCAAAAACATGTAAGCCAAATGAAGAGGAAGAAGATAAGAAAGACGAGAGAGAAATAAGTAGCTTACTTAACAATGCTCATGATCTTCATCCTTTTATTTGCTTTTGATTTTGTCTTTTATCCTATAAAGACCATAAATACATAACTTAAAGACCCTTTTCTCATCTTCACATTTCAATTTCTAATTATATATAAAAAAGAAAGTGAAATGTGGAAGATGAGAAAAGGGTCTTTAAGTTATGTATTTATGGTCTTTATAAAAGAAAAGACAAAAATACTAAAAGAAAAAATCAAATTCAAGTAAAAGAAAGAAAGTGAAAAAAAGAAAGTGAAACATGGATATATATATATAAGCAGCGGACTTTCGTCCATTGGATCAGCTTCATCATAGATTGGAGCTGGTTCATACCTTGTTTCCGTAGCAATATCTTGTGTTATATTTAACATATCTTTTCCTAATAGAGCTTCAAACTCTAAGTCCACTACAGTTTTTGTACCAAATC
>JAOQMS010042578.1:0-13491 GCA_027563885.1 Erythroxylum longipes
CTTCAATTCTTCACACTTTCACAAAGTCTCTACTCTTCACCAACACATACGACATCTTCATCATCTTAATGGGTGAGAGTTTAGGTTAGGCTTTTAGAGGAACCATGGAAGAGTAAGCAAGGTATAGAAGAGTGAAAGAAGGTGAGCAAAAATTCAAAGAAGGGACAAAGAGAAGAAGCTACGGATGGAGAGCCCAAAATTTTCATTCTAAACACTTATATCTTTGATAGAAAGAAGCAAGGAAGGAGACAAAATGGAAGAGTCGTGAATGAAGACTCAAGAAGGCCATTAAATCATTTTTTTTTTACAAGTGGCATGTTAGGCAAGTGACATGTGTCACTTGCCACATGTCACTCTCACATTGGTTTACTAAATTTTCTTCCAATTTAATTTCCAATTTCTCTCCAAAGTTTCAATGGCTCAATTCAAGAATTCTTAATTCCCCATGGCTAAGTTTCCAGTGCCATTGGACAGTTATTTTCACTACTGGTAAACTTCTATTCTGTCTGTTGACAGTTTTTCGGGTCCGGAAATGACTCCGAAAAATTCCTAGAAAATTTCTAAAATTCTCTAAATATCTCAAAACCCCAATGATCCTCTCCAATTCAATTTTTCACAAACAAAGCCTATTTTTCAAATATCACATTTTACTCTCAATTATACCGGGAAAATGTCATAAATGCATGTACAAACATTTTTCATGTGCAGAAACCACTGTTCACAATTGCATGAGCATAAGATGTGTTTTCCTAATGATCTCACATATACACACTTCTATAATTCAACCCGTTATATGGAAACGGGATGTTACACGACTTCCGATGGGAAGTCGCGATCGTTCCATGGAACGATCGCAACTCTCCCAAATCCGATTTCTATTTTTTTTCTCTCTGATTTTTTTTCAAAAAGCCTCCTTTTGATTTTACTATAAAATTAAATATTCTTGGATTATTTTTGGACATGGAAATATTTTATAAATAGGGGGAAATAAATTTTACCCTTCCTATGAAATTAAATTATTTGAATTTCTTTGTTAGCTATTTTAATTAAATCATTGTTATCTATTAAATTGTGTATTAAATATTTCTCTGAAATTTTTGTTCTTGATTGATTTATCTTTATGTCTATGCTTATTTTACGATCCCACCACGCATTTTTCCCGGGATCAACATTTTATTGAATTTTCCTATGATCTACCTCGGATTTTGTTCGAAGATAGATTAAACGAATTTGTCCGTTTTAAGTATCACTGGTGGGGAATCCCTCCCTCGTGGGAATGCGTCCAGATGTCACGTAGGACGTCGGGCCCGTGACCCGCCCGTGGAGGGGTTCCAGCACCATCGGCATGGTCATTGGCACCTTCAGTGCAAAAAACAACCCGCTTGCACAGTTCTTGTGCATCTTTGGTAGGCAAAACATCCTATTGACGCAATTGCTGGGCACCTTTATGGGGAAAAAGAACCCATTGGCATAGTCATTTGGCATTTTTGGTGAGAAAAACATCTCGTTAGCATTGTTTCGGTGCTAAAAACAGCCCATTGGGAAGTTTATTGGGCACCTTCAGTAGGAAACAACCTGTTAGCACACTTTTGATGGGCAGAACAGCTCGTTGGCCACCATATATGGGAAAAATAACCCATTGGCATACCTTCGATGGACAAAATAACCCATTGGCTTTGTTCCTAGGAACCTATAGTAGGAAAAACAACATGTTGGCATGGTTGCTGGGAACCTTCAATGGGCAAAATAGCTTGTTGGCATGGTTACTTGGCCCCTTTAGTGAGAAAACAACCCGTTGGCACTCCTTCGGGGGAAAAACAGCCTATTAGCGCATCTTTGGTTGGCAAAGCAGTATATTGGCATGATCTCTAGGAACCCTCGGTGGGAAAATAGCCCATTAGCACACCTTTAGTGGGAAAAATAGTCGTTGCCACAACTTCAATAGGAAAATAACCTGTTGGCATAACTTTGGTTGGAAAATTAGCCTGTTTACATGGTTGCTGAGCACCATCAGTGGGAAAAAATCTTGTTGGCATACCTTTGATGGGAAAAATAACCATTAACACACGTTCGATGGGAAAAACTAATATTGGGATGATCACTAGGCACCTTTAGTTGGAAAACAATCCTATAAGCATGGTCGCTGGTTACATTATGTTGGTAAAACAGTTTGTTAGCATAGTTGTTGGATACTTTTGATGGGCAAAACATCCGATTTGCACAGTCATTGGGCATCTTCGGTGGGTAAAAAGTGCTGCTCACACAGTTGCTAGGCATCTTTGGGGAGAAAAATGACCCGTTGGCATGATCATTGGGCATCTTTGGTAGGAAAAACATCCTGTTGGCACACCTTTGGTAGGAAAAACAATCTATTTGCATGGTCATTGGGCACCTTTCGTGGGAAAAAATCCCGTTGGCATAACTTCAATAGGAAAAATAACCGTTAACACACCTTCAGTGGGAAAAACTAACCATTAACATAATCTATAACATACCACTTCCATAAAGCATATGCCTGAACATTTAGAGGATATTCGAGAATATACCCTATGAGAAAGGCATGTTATAACAATTACATTAACTTATAATGGCATCACACATAACACAAGTATTCAAAACGATCAAATCTCCTCATTATATTCATAAAATAAACTTACTTACATTGTACCATTACAATTCATATCCATGCATTTACATTACATAACATTTGAGAGTTTACAACTCCATACAAAATGTTTAACATAAAATGAGAAGTTAAACAACACATCCTAACTAGACTCCTCAGATATTAGCTGACCAAACCTTTGGGCCATTCTTATTCTCAAAATGACAGTACTAGAATTCTACTTAGTTGCCTTAAAAGCTAAAATTCCCTTGTATCTAAAAATCAACGTTGCAATTTTTATGAGTTTACGAACTTAGTGAGCGAACCACCATCAATGTGCTCACTCCAGTCAAAACACAAAGTCAAGTATATAACCAATTTCAAGAAGTTTAACACATCATCCAGTATCAAATGCCACATCACATTTTATCATATTTCATTAAGTACAAGTACAACATGTATACAAACATTTCATAACATTATTCCATAACAATCCATTAACTCATCTCAATCATTCATATGATACATGTAAAGTTACATATATGCAAATGCATATGTGATTTCGTTTTCATTTTACTTTGTTGTGACCAAGCGCTTATTTACTGTCCTGTATCTGTTGTAGATACTGGGCTCACTTCATTTGCTATCCTATATCTGATGTGGATACCGAGCTCATTATTAACTGAGCCTGTGGCTTTTTTTGCACAATTCCTGAGCTTAAAGCTCTTTTTCACGTTGGTCACTCTGTTCATAACACCTTTATCTAATCATACATGTCATATAATGGAATGCAATAATTCATATAATATGTTATCAATCCTTTTAGTTCAATGTGCTCATATCATTTATCACATTCTTTGGATCTGAGTTCGGCATTCAACATTCAGTTGAGTACACATTCTATATTACACATATAATTTGAAAACACTTCCATATACAGTCCCAAATATCAAACTCCTCAGACTTACAATATCCGGAATCATAGCAATCAAATAAGTAACAATTCATTAACTTAAAGGTAACCAAAAACAATTCAATCATAGTAAGAAACATCTACGTTAACTTACAGTATGCTCAAGATAAGCTATTGCCTTGACGATCCGGCAATGTCTGGATGTTGACGATCAACTTGTGCTTCTTTACTCATGCAATATACATATTTTACACATTACTAAGTTGATCAATCATATGATTATTCACCCATGCATATGTATATGTGTCATGTTCAATGCATGCTCAATTGATTTTCTAGGTATATATCCTTATTCATAAAACTTGACCATTCAAGCATGCAATATATATTCACACAATTTCCCAATTCTTATTAACACAATATATATTCACACAATTTCCCAATTCTTATTCATTCATACCTAGTTCACATTACTTATATCCTTTGGATCACATTTGCATTTATATGAACAAATTCATTCCTTTAACACTTATAAATCCTAGATTTTAAATATATTGTTTTCAAAACAATCCATTCCTTAAGTTAAAACATCAATTAACAACCTAAACTTATTAAACCCTTAACCAATTAATCAAACATCAATCTAGGTTCATTTCAAGCCTTAATAAAGTCCAAATACACCAAAGTAAAGCAACTTATCCTTAGTTGATTCAACAATCAAACAAAACAAAATATTTTCATTTCAAAGCATTTCCCACAGTCGTGGAGGACCTTCCCATGATCATGGGATGAGCAAACTGAATGTTCACTCTCCATTTTCCATCAATTTCTCCAGATTCTAACACCTTCATACCAAATTCAAAATATCTTCATATTAGTCCATTAATAATACCTCAATTATACCTTAATTATACTTCAATTCTTCATCAATTTCATCTCCAATTCTAACTTAAAGTCATTCGATTCGCAACTCATAAACTATTTATCTTTCATGCATTAAAAAAAAAGAAACTTTCATTCATTTAATCTCATCATATATGTAGTCCTAGTTTTTTCTAAATTCAAGAACACTTCACTAGCACCTTTATTTAACATAAATTCACCTTCATTTAAACTTCAAATCTCAATCTAAATCATCCGTAAAGCAACCTATAACCTACGGTTCTCGTGAATCAAAAACAAAATAGAAAGGAATCCAATTTTGTATCATATTTCCTGCACCCTTTATCATCAACACTATATGCTATCCATCCCAATTCAATCATGATAAACTTTCTATTACAACATGCCACAAAGATTAGTACTTTACTTACTTGTTTAGCTCAATTTTGAGCTTTATTAATCAACTCTACTTGGCCTTATGTGCATGCAAGATCATCTCAAATACAAGGTGGGAATTGGATGGGTTTTCTGTAAGGATAAAAGACAACAGCATGTACAACAATGATCTAGTTCTATAACTACCTTTATGAAGGTAAAAGCATGGATTTTGGTGTGGCAATTGAACAAAACATAGGAAAAATGCAGAGATGTAAAGAGGAGCAAGTTTTCAGCTATGAGAGAAGAAGAAGATGAGAGTTTCAGCAGAAAGCTACAAATGAAGCAACTTGCCATGTGTGTGTCACATGGTGTGATTAGTGTTAGGACACTTGCCAAGAGTCTAGGCCAGCTACATGTCCTCTCTTCATGCTGCCATTTGTCACCTAAATCTTAAGCTATTTTCACTTAATCTCTAAGCCATTTGTGACTTGATCTTTACTGCCATGTGTAACTTATTTCATAAGCTTAGTCATCCTAAATTTCCACGTGTCAATTTAAAATTTTTCCTAGACTAGACGCACATTTTAATTCATCAATTTTCCAATTGTAATAATTAATTCCAATTTTACTAATTATAATCCACCAAACAAAATTCAAGACATAAGCAATACACATTTCACATCATGATCATTTTAAACCTTTCATACCCTAGAATATCTCAATTGAGTGCACATACTATCTTAGTAATGTTTTCTAAATCATGACTCATATGTGTATGCGAATATTATGCATATGAATGAAATGTATTTTATAAATTCTTAAATGATATGACTCGTGCAATAATCTAAGACTCTAACCATTAGTTTGGAAACTGGCTATTACATGATCACTGGGCACCTTTGGTTGGAAAAACATCCCATAGGAATGGTTGTTGGTTGCATTCTGTAGGTAAAATAGTTCGTTAGCACATTCACTAGAGAACTTTGGTGGGCAAAACAACCCATTTGCATGGTCGCTGGGCAACTTTGATGGACAAAACAACTCATTAGCACAGTGTTTGGCCATTTTTAGTGGGAAAAATAGACACCTTCCGTGTACAAAATAACCCATTGGCACATTCACTAGGCAACTTCGGTGAAGAAATTATTTGTTGGCACACATTTGTTGTGCAAATTAGCCCATTGGCATAGTCATTAGGCACCTTCAATAGGTAAAACTACCTATTGTCATTGTCGTTAGGTACCTTATGTGGGAAAAATAGCCTGTTTTCACAGTTTTTGCCAACCTTTGGTGAGAAAACAACTCATTGGCACACCTTCAGTAGGCAAAAAAACTCATTTGAATAATTGCTGGGCATCTTTGGTGAGAAACACAGTCCATTAGCACGGTCATTGGGCACCTTTGATAGCGAAAGGAGTCCATTGGCACGTTTTTCGGGAAAACAACCTGTTTGACACACCTTTTGTGGGCAAAACAACCCATTGTGTTGGTCCCTGGGCACCTTTGGTGGGCAAAACAGCTCGTTATCATAATCGCTAGGCATTATGGTTGGAAAATACAGCACATTGGCAAGATCGATGGGCACCTTTAGTGGGAAAAACAACTCGTTGGCATGCCTTCGGTGTAAAAAACCATTAAAATGGTCGATGGGCACTTATGGGGGGGAACATCCAACTAGCAAACCTTCTTAGGTAAACCAGCTCGTTGGCACGACCGTTAGGCACCATCTGAGGGAAGACTAGTCCGTTAGCACACCTTCAATAGGCAAAATAGTCCATTGGCATGGTGGGTTGCACACCTTCTGTGGAAAAAACAACCCATTGATATGGTAGCTGGGCACCTTTAATGAGAAAATAGTCTGTTAACAACAACTTGCTAGGACGATCTGTGGGCACCTTGATTAGGAAATAGCCCATTAACACAATCTTTGGACAACTTTAGTGGGAAAACCTCCCAGTGGTAATAACTCGATGGAATGGTCGATAGGCACCTTAGGTGGGGAAACAACTCTTTTGCAATGCTTTGGTGGGAAAAAACAACCTTTTGACATGGTCGTTAGGCACCATCAGCCAGAAAACAACCTACTGGCACACCATCGATGGGAAAAAAAGCTCGTTGACACACCTTCGATAGGTAAACAACTTGTTGTGATAGTTGTTGCGTACCTTCGGGGAGAAAATAACCTGTTGGTACGGTCATTAGGCACCTTCGGTGAGAAAACAACCTAGAGGCAACAACTCCCTAGCGCGATCGATGGGCACCTTCATTAGGAAACAACCCATTTACATACCTTTGGTGGGAAAAATAGCCCTTTGACATTGTCATTGGGCACCATTAGCACAAAAAGAAACCTGATGGCACACCTTTGGTAGGCAAAATAGCCCGTTGGCTGACCTTCGATTGGCAAAACAGCCTATTGGCATGGTTGCTTAGTATTTCAATGGAAAAAACAGCTAATGACTTATTGACGTGGTCGTTGTACTTCGAAGAGAAACCAACCCATCGACACACCTTTGTTAGGTAAAATAACTCATTGGCATGGTCACTGTGAATGCTTGGTGGGAAAACCGACCAATTTGCACACCTTTGATGGGTAAAACAATCCATTTGCATAGTCTCTTGCCACCTTCAATGAGAAGATAAACCGTTGGTAAAAGTTGGCTAGCTAAAAGATCCCGTTGGCAGGGTCATTTGGCATCTTCAGTTGGAAAAATAGCTCGTTGGCACATCTTCGACGGGCAAAATAGACTTTTGCCACAGGATTTGGGCACTTTCGGTGACAAAATAGCCCATTAGCACAATTGCTAGGACCTTCAGTGGGAAAAATAACCTGCTGACATAATCATTGGGCACCTTATGTGGGATAAATAACCTATTGGCACAGTTGTTAGACAACATTGTTGGTCAAAGCATCCCATGGGCACAGTCACTAGGCACCTTTGATGGGGAAATCAACCTGTTGGCACATCTTTGATGGGAAAAATAGTTCATTGGCACGGTCGCTGGGCACATTTGATGAGAAAATAACCTATTAACCCTTCTTTAGTAGGCAAAAGAGCCAGTTGGCATGTTAACTGGGCACCTTCAATGGGTAACAGCCAAATGGCATAGTCGTTGAGTACCTTCGATGAGAAAATAACCCATTCACACAGTAGTTAGGCTCCTTCGATGGGAAAAAAACTATTGGCTCACATTCGATGGGAAAGCCCTTTGCCACACCTTTGGTGGGAAAAACCACCCATTGGCATTGTCGCTGGGCAATTTCAGTGGGAAAAATAGTACTTGACATACCTTCGGTGTGAAAAACAACCTGTTGGCATAACTTCGGTGGGTAAAACAACCCGTTGGCGCTATTGCTGGTTGCCTTCAATTGGAAAATAGTCTGTTGGCACACCTTAGGTAGGAAAAAAGCCATTTACACAATCTCTGGGCACCATCGATGGGAAATAAATCTTGTTGGCACACCTTTGGTGCGAAAAATAAACACACCTCCAATGGGAAAAATCATCCGTTGGAATTATCACTGGGCATCTTCAGTTGGAAAAACATCCCATTGGTAGGGTTGTTGGTTAACTTTAGTGGGAAAATTATCCCATTGGCATAGTTACTGGACACCTTCGGTGGGAAAATTTGCCCATTGATACGGCCGTGGGCCACCTATGGTGAGAAAACAACCCATTCATACATTTTCAGTGGGAAAAATAGCCCATTGGCACAATCGTTGGGCACCTTTGTTGGGCAAAACAACTAGTTGGTACAGACGCTGGGCACCTTTAGTAGGCAACACAACTCATCGACACGATGGCTTCGCATCTTTATTAGTCAAAATATCCTATTGGTATAGTTGTTAGGCATCTTCCGTGGGAAAAAATACAGTGGCACACCTTCGAGGGGCAAAACAGCCTGTTAGCATAGTCATTAAGCTCGTTATCATAGTTGTTGGGCACTTTTCTTGAGAAAAATACCCTATTTACATGTCTTTAGAGGGCAAAATAGCCCGCTGGCATGTTCACTGGGCACCTTCGACCCATTCGCACAGTTGCTGGGCACCTTCGATTAGAGAAACAACTCATTGGCACGGTCGCTGGGCACCTTCAGATGAAAACATAGACTATTGGCACACCTTAGGCATAAAAAATAGCCTATTGAGAAGGTAGCTTGGCACCTTCGGTGGGAAACAACCCATTGGCACACCTTTGATTGGCAAAATAGCCAGTTGACATGATTGTTGGGCATCTTCAGTTGGAAAAACAATTTGTTGACATGATTGTTAGGCAACTTCGGTCGATGGGCACCTTCGGTGGGAAATAGCATGTTGGCAACACCATTAATGTAGAAAACGACCCTTTGGCATGGTTGTTAGGCACCATTGACAAAAAACAACCTATTGGCACACCTTTAGTGGGAAAATAGCCTATTGGCACACCTTTGGCGGGTAAAAAACATTGTTTGAATTATCGTTGGGTACCTTTGGTGAAAAAATAACTCGTTGGTACGGTCATTGGGCACCTTTAGTGAGAAAATAGCCCATTGGCATGGTCTTTGGGCACCTTCGATTCATAAAACAACCCATTGATATAGACATTGGGAACCTTCTGTGGGCGAAACAACGTATTTACACAGTCGCTGGGAACCTTTGATGGAAAAACAACATGTTGGCATAACTTCGATGGGAAAAAAACTCGTTGGCACCATCAAGGGCACATTTGGTGAGAACACAGCCTGTTGACACACCTTCGATGGGCAAAAGGGTCCGTTGGCAAATTAGCTTGGCAACTTTGATGGGCAAAATAGCTTATTGGCAAGGTCGTTTAGCACCTTCGGTTTGTAAAATAGCTCGTTGGCATGATCATTGGAAACCTGTGATGAGAAAAAACCCGTTGCCACATCATTGGTGGGAAAAACAACTCGCTGGGCACCTTAGTAGGAAAATAGCCCTTTTGACACAGTCACTAGGTACCTTTGGTAAGAAAAGATCCCATTAGCAACAACTTTTGGCACAATCAATGGGCAAATTTGGTGGGAAACAGAATGTTAGCACACCTTTGGTGGGCAAAACAACCCTTTGACATGGTCATTGGGCACAATGAACGAGAAAAACAACCAATTTTTAGGATCTGTTGGCACCTTTGATGGGAAAAATAGCCCTTCAATATACATTGGGTCGGAGAAATAGTATGGTGGCAAAGTCATTACGCACCTTCAGTGGTTAAAATATCCGATTAGCATAGTCGTTGGACACCTTCCGTTAGAAAATAACATGTTGGCACACATTCTTTAGGCAAATTAACCTGTTGGTATATTCACTAGGCACCTTCGGTGGGCAAAACACCCCATTTGCATGGTCGTTAGACCTGGCACTATCATCGGGCTTTTGTAAGAAAGCAGCCTATCGACGCACCTTGGTTGAGCAAAATAGCCCGTTAGTAGGGTCACTGGGAATGTTTGTTAGGGAAAATAGCCTTTATGCACACCTTCGATGGGAAAAACAACCTATTGGCACATTTTATAGGAACCTTTAGTGAAAAAACAACCCATTGGCACAAATTTGGTAAGTAAAACAGCTAGTTGGAACGATCGCTTAGCTTCTTCGATTGGAAAGACAACCCTTTGGCACACCTTTGATGGGAAAAAACAGCCCGTTGGCTTTATTTTTGGGTACCTTAAATGACAAAACAGCCTGTTGGCACGGACATTGGGCACCTTCTTTGAGAAAACAACCCTTTGGCATAGTCATTGGGCACCTTCTGTGAAAACATAGCTAATTGATATGGTCAGTCATTGGGCACCTTCAGTGGCCAAAACACCCATTGACATCATTGGGCACCTTTTATGGGCAAAACAACCCATTAACATAGTCATTAGGCACCTTCGGCAGGAAAAACAACCCGTTGACATAACTTCGATATGCAAAACAACCTATTGTAATGGTCGCGGGGCACATTTGGTGAGCAAACAACCTGTTGACACACCTTTGGTGGGCAAAAGAACCCATTGGCTTGTTAGTTGGGCACCTTCGATACGCAAAACAGACAGTTGGAACAATCATTGGGAACCTTCAATGAGAAAACAATTCGTCGACACACCTTTGGTGAGAAGACAGCTTATTGGCACGGTCGCTTGGCACTTTCGATGGGAAAAAACTAGTTGCCGCACCTTTGGTGGCAAAAATAGCATGTTCACACTACTTCGATGGGTAAAACTGACTTTTTGCAAGGTTGTTGGGCACCTTCAATTGAAAAACCATCCCATTGGCATGGTCACTGGTTACCTTCGGCAGGTAAATCAACACATTAATATAGTCGATGGCCATCTTCAGTAGGAAAAATAGCTCGTTGACACAATCGACGGGCAAGTTCAGTAGGAAATTGCCCGTTGGCACACCTTTGGTAGGAGCTCATAGGCATGGTTACCCAACTCCTTCAGTGGGAAAATAGCCCATTGACATACCTTGGGCGGGAAAAACGACCTGTTGATAAGGTTACTGGCCACTTTCTATGGGAAAACAACTTATAGGCATACCTTCGGTAGGTAAAATAGCCAATTGGAATGGTACCTGGTACACCTTTAGTAGGCAAAATCGCCTATTGGCATAGTGGTTGGACACCTTTGGTTAGAGAAATAGTCCATTGGTTCAGTTATAAAGCATCTTCGATGGGTAGAAGAGCCTAATGGCACAGTTGTTGGGCACCTTCGGTGAGAAAATAGCTTATTCTCACACAATTGGTGGGCAAAATAGCCAATTGGCATGGTCCCTGCGCACCTTCGAAAGGCAAAACAACTTGCTAGCATGGTCACTAAGCACCTTTGGTGTCAAATATAGCCCACTGGCATGGTCAATGGGCACATTTGGTTGGAAAAATAGCCCGATGGCTAGCGTTCTATGGAAAAAACAATCTATTGGGAGGGCAATGGGCAACTTTAAGGGGAAACAACCCATAGGCACACCTTCATTGGGCAAAATAACCCGTTTATATGATCAATGGGCACCATCCGTGGGAAAAATAGCTCGTTGGCACAACTTTAATGGATAAAACAACCCATTATCATGGTTGTTGGCCACCTTTGGTGGGAAAAACATCCCATTGTCATTGTCACTGGGCACCTTCGGTGAGAAACAGTACGTTGTCAATAGTTTGCAGGCATGGTTAATATGCACCGATGTTGTGAAATAGCTCATTACACTCCTTTGGTGGGAAAAATAGCCTATTGGCATGGTTGTTGGGCACATTCAGTAAGTAAATAGTCCATTGGCACAATCGCAGGGCACATTGGTGGGAAGCAGTCCAGATGGCAACAATTCGTTGGAACAATCGATGGGCACCTTTGGTGGGAAACAGCACGTTGGCACACATTTGTTGGGCAAAACAACCCTTTGGCACGGTTACTAGGCACCATTAGCAAGAAAAACAACCTGTTGACACACCTTCAGTGGGAAAAATAGCCCATTGACACATCTTTAGTTGGCAAAACAGCCTATTGGCATAATCGTTAGGCACTTTGGTGAGAAAACAACTTGTTGGCAGATCGTTGGGCATCTTCGGCTAGAACCCAGTGATAACAACTCGATGGAATGGTCGATGGGCATCTTTATTAGGAAAAAGCCCATTGGCACACCTTTGGTCAGTAAAACAACCCTTTATCACGATCGCTACGCACCATTAGCATGAAAAAAAGTTACTGGCACACCTTCAATGGGAAAAATAACCCGTCGGCACACCTTCAAAAGGTAAAACAGTCTATTGGAATAGTTGCTAGGCTCCTTCGATGGGAAATAGCCCGTTATCACACCTTAGGTGGGCTAAATAGCTTGTTGGGATAGTCATTGCGCTCTTTGGGGAGAAAATAGACCATTGACATAGTCACTGGGCACCTTTGGTGAAAAACCAACTGGGTGGCAACAACTCGCTAACACGGTCAATGGGTACCTTCTGTGGGAAATAGCCCGTTGGCACACATTTGGTAGGAAAAATAGCCCTTTAGCATTGTCTCTAGGTACCATCGATGGAAAAAATAGCCAATTTGTAGACCTTTGAAAGGTAAAACAATCTGTTGGCATACCTTTGATTGGCAAAATAGCCCATTGGCAAGGTTGTTTGGCACTTTTGATGGGGAAAAGAACACATTGGCGTGGTTTTTTGGCACTTTCAGTGTGAGAAACAACGCATTGGCACATCATTGGTGGGCATTGTTTTGGAAAAATAGCCTGTTGGCAAGGTCGCTAAGAATGTTTGGTGGGAAAACAGCCCGTTTGCACACCTTTGATGGGCAAAACAGTCGTTGGCACAGTCACTTGTCACCTTTTGAGAGAAAACAACTTGTTGGTATAATTTCAGTGGGAAAACATCCCATTAGCACAGTCGTTTGGCATCTTTGGTTCAAAAAATAACCTGTTGGCATACCTACAATGGCTAAAACACTCTTTTGGCATGGTCACTGGGCACCTTCAGTGAGAAAATAACTCATCAGAATAGTTGCTTGAAACTTCGGTGGGCAAAACTATTGGCCCTCGAATTTTATTTACTTATTTTGATAAATAAGCATGATTAGTTTATTTTGAGGTCTTGTTATATTATTTTACCTTGGAGTTAATTAGCATGTTAATGTGGGTAAGATAATATGATATAGGTTAAGGTAATTAAAGTTTAAGGTGGTAAATTGGCATAAGGGGTATTTTAGGCAAGTCCCTTAAGGATGAAAGAACATGAGTTTT
>JAOQMS010042579.1:0-13490 GCA_027563885.1 Erythroxylum longipes
AAGACTGTTCCAGGCAGTACCACCAGGCCTTGCAACCTGAAGTGGGAAGACTTCCTGAGGGTCTTCAAGGAGAACTACATGCCCAAGAACTACTTGGACAGGAAGATGAAAGAGTTTCTGGATTTGAAGTAGGGTAGGATGTCAGTGGGAGAATATAAGATCCGGTTCAATGAGTTGATGGGATATGCTACTGCTTTAATTCCTACCAAAGAAGATAAGCGTAGGAGATTTGAAGATGGACTAAACATGGAGATCAGGACAAGATTAGTGATCTCCAACCTGAGTAGTTTCACTGAGTTGAGAGTTGCTTCGATCAGAATTGAGCAGCTACTGGGAGAGGGATAAGTAGAGTCTAGGCAAGGGTACAGATTGAAGAGGTCCTGTAGATTCAGAGTGGTTCTACCAAAATATTTAGTAAGCTCCAGAACCAAACTTTCAGACCACCAGCTAGATCAAGACAATCAGGATTCAGACAGAAGGGTGGTTTTGTATAGTCTGGCAGTGGAAGAGGTACATTGCAGAGTCAGTTACCCCCGTGTGAGCACTGTGGGAAGTGGCACGATGGTGAGTGTTGGAGATTGTATGGAGCTTGCCTTAGATACGGCTTCTTTGATAATCAGATTAGAGATTGTCCTGCTGCTATGGGAATTCAGTCTGGTATAAGAGGGGGATTAGTAAGTGAAGCTACTGTCCAGCATAGCCGAGGTAGTGGTTCTGGACAAAGAAGCCGTGGCATAGGTAGAGTGAGATTTTAGAGTCCTTCTGTCAGGACTGAGGTGCGGAGTAGCTGACGGCAGTCCCAAACTCGAGTCTATGCCCTGACTAGACAGGAGGCTTAGGACTCTCCTGATGTCGTTGTAGGTACGCTACTTATTTATGATCATGAAGCATTTGCATTGCTAGATCCAAGATCTATGCATTCATTTATCACACTGCATCTGGCATCTAGGTTGCATTGTGATAGAGAGCTATTACAGCATGGATTAGAGGTTAGTACATCGATAGGTAGTACTACAGTTAGAGGAGAAGTTTACAGGAAATGCTTGATTCGGATTGGTCAAGCAGAATTGGGGGTAGACTTGATTATACTACAGTTGAGAGAGATAGATATTATCCTAGGCATGGATTGGCTCACTACTCATAGGGCTATCATGAACTGCTATATTAAGGAGGTGGTATTAGAATCTTTTAATCAACCGAGAGCAGTTTTTAGAGGAATTAGTCAAACAGTGCAAGCCAGGTTGATATCATTTATGAGTGCATTGAGGATGATGCAAGGTGGATGTGAGGCTTATCTTGCCCACGTCATTGATACTTGAGTTGAGCAAAATGTGTAAGATATTCTTATGGTTAGGGAATTCCTGGATGTGTTTCCTGCCGAGCTATCTGGTTTACCTTCAGATCGGGAAACGAAGTTTACGATTGACTTAGTTTTGGGTGCTACTCCTATATCCGTTATAGGATGACACCTAAAGAACTAAAGGAGTTGAAGGCTCAATTATAGGAGTTGCTAGAAAAGGGTTTCATTAGATCCAATGTTTCGCCTTGGGGAACTCCAGTTTTATTTGTAAAGAAGAAAGATGGGAATTTAAGGTTATGCATCGATTATAGGCAAATGAATCGGGTGACAGTGAAGAACAAGTACTCGTTTCTTAGAATTGATGATTTTCTTGATCAGTTGTAGGGAGTTCAATTATTCACTAAGCTAGATTTGAGATCGGGGTACTATTAGTTGAAGATAGCAGAGACTGATGTACCTAAAAGTGCATTCAGAAGCAGGTATGGGCATTTTAAGTTTTTAGTAATGCCGTTTGGGTTAACTAATGCCCTAGCAGCATTTATGGCCTTGATGAATAAGGTGTTTCAACCCTACCTGGACCACTTTATGATAGTGTTTATCGATGATATTTTGGTGTATTCAAAGAATAGAGAAGAGCACGCCAGACATTTGAGAGTCATACTACAGATTATGAGGGAGAAACAACTGCATGCCAAATTCAGTAAGTGTGAATTTTGGCTAGATCAAGTAGTGTTTATTCAGTAGGTGTGAATTTTAACTGGATCAAGTAGTGTTTATGGGGCATATAGTGACTGGATAAGGCATAAAAGTAGATCCAAAGAAGATAGAGGCAGTGATGAATTGAAAATATCCTAGAAATGTATCAAAAATCCAAAGCTTCCTAGGATTAGCCGAATATTACTGGAGGTTTGTTGAGGGTTTTCTTTAATATCAACCCCTCTGACAAAACTTCTGAGGAAGAATGTAGTATTCAGATGGAATAAGGAATATCAGAAGAGCTTTGAGGAGCTGAAACATCGATTAAATACTGCACTGGTATTGACTATTCCATCAGGGACTGGAGGATATATGGTATATAGTGATGCTTTGCATCAAGGATTAGGATGTGTATTGATGCAATATGGCAAGGTGATAGCCTATGCATCAAGACAACTAAGGTCTCACAAGATTAACTATTCGGTACATGATTTAGAGCTTGTTGTAATTGTCTTTGCTTTAAAGATATGGAGAAACTATTTGTATGAAGAGACATTCCAGATTTACACTGATTATAAAAGCTTGAAGTATCTGTTGAGTCAGAAGGAGTTGAACATGAGACAAAGAAGATGGATTGAATTATTAAAGGATTATGACTGCACGATTGAGTATCATCTGGGGAAAGCTAATGTGGTGGCTAATGCTTTGAGTAGAAAGACAAATATCAATGCAGCTCAGATTCAGTTATCGAGGTTACCAAACCTGATTTATTTGAGAACTTTGAATGTGGAGTTGAATCTAGAGCATAATGAAGCATTGATAGCCACACTAAAGTTGAGACCGATGCTACATAATAGAATTAGAAAAGTCCAAAGGAAAGATGCTAATATGGTGAAGCTTATAAACAAAATGAAGATGAATCCGGATTCTGAGTTTGAGTTAAGGGATGAGACATTGTGGTTGAAGCAGAAGTTGTATGTTCCCAATATGGAGGATATGAGAAATAAAATTCTAGAGGAAGCTCATATGGTAGCCTATGCTATACATCTTGGTACTACCAAGATGTATAACACGCTAAAGCAGCATTTTTGGTAGCCCGGAATGAAGAAGCAAGTGGCAAAGTATGTTTCTAAGTGTATGACATGCTAACAGGTTAAGGCTGAGCATCAGGCTCTATTAGGGAAGCTACATTCGTTGCCTACTTTGGAGTGGAAATGGGAATGAATTACTATGGATTTTATTATGGGATTGCCTAAGATTCTGAGGAAGAATGATGCTATATAGGTTGTAGTGGACCGATTAACTATGTCGGCTCATTTCTTACCAGTGAGAGAGAATAACTCACTAGACTAGTTAGCTCGGACGTATGTGAATGAGGTGGTTAGACTGCATGGGGTTCCAGTGTCCATTGTATCGGATAGGGATCCCAGATTTACTTCAAGATTTTAGAAGAGCTTGCAGTCAGCTATGGGCACAAAGTTGAACTTCAGTATTGTAGTCCATCCTCAAACAGATGGACAGAGTGAGAGGACAATCAATACTGTTAAGGATATGCTCAGAGCTTGTGTATTAGAGTTTCAAGGAGCTTGGGATCAGTATATAGCTTTGATTGAGTTTGCATACAACAACCATTGCCACAGTAGTATCGGAATGGCACCGTATAAGGCACTGTATGGTAGAAAGTGTCAATTGCCTCTATATTGGGATGAAGAGGGCTTGAGAATGGTTGAAGGCCTAGAATTGATATAAGGTACTATGGATAAGGTGAAACTGATCCGAAGCCTAATTAAAGTAGCTCAAGATAGACAAAGGAGTTATGTGGATCAGCCTTAAAGGGAGATGGAATACATTGTAAGAGACAAAGTAATTCTGAGAGTATCGTCTTGGCGAGGAGTGCTAAGGTTTTGTAAAAAGGGCAAGCTGAGCCCTAGGTAATTGGTCCTTATGAGATTATTGATAGGATAGGACTGTTGGCATATAAGTTAGCTTTACCGAATGAAATGTCTCAATTACATAATATGTTCCATGTGAGTATGCTCTGAAGATATCGATCTGATCTGACACATGTGATACCGGCTCAAGAGATTGAGGTTACTAGTAGCCTAAGTTATGTTGAGGAGTCGATTAAGATAGTGAGATCTCAGATCAAGCAGTTGAGGAATCGAGTAATTCCATTAATGAAAGT
Organism: Erythroxylum longipes; assembly: GCA_027563885.1. Classification (NCBI taxonomy): domain Eukaryota; kingdom Viridiplantae; phylum Streptophyta; class Magnoliopsida; order Malpighiales; family Erythroxylaceae; genus Erythroxylum; species Erythroxylum longipes. The sequence goes on from JAOQMS010042579.1 coordinate 4,182, forward strand.
CCTTTGGAGGAATCACGTGACAGAGGAAGCCACTTGGGAAACGAAGGAGCATATGAGGAGACAATATCCCTACCTGTTCGAACAATCGCATAAGAATTTTGAGGACGAAATTTCATTTAAAGAGGGGAGAGTTGTAACATCCCGTTACCCATGTTAAGGCTAGAATAGTAAATATAAGAGATTATTGAGAGATTAGAAAAGGCTTTTTATGTTCATGCATAATATGACATACACATACGCGTGAATATAGGTATTTTTGCACATGAAAATGATTGTACATGCATTCATTGACATTCCAGGTATAATTGGTTTATATATGTGGAATGTGATTTTATTGATAATTGTGGTTTATTTGTATTGAAATTTGATTTGGAGAGTGTATTTGTTGATTTAGAATTTTTAGGGAATTTTAGGAAAATTTTTTGAAATTATTGGATATTATTGAATTAGGAAAAAAATGCCACTTGGCAAGTAAATTGATGAATGGAAATAGAAATAAGTTAAATGATATTGACGAATTTTATAGATGACTTTAGAATTTATGAGAAGATGTTATTGAAAATTTTAGAGATAATTGGAATAAAAAGATGGGAGTTATAGGACTAGTTCAATAAGAACTAGTTAGTTGGGAAACTAGCTAAGGTCTTAGAAATTGGACAAGTGTCCAAGTCTAAAGTCATGTTTTTCTTAACTTTGAGAGACCAAGTTACAATATTGGTTTTTGACTTATCCTTAGTTTTCAAGCTTCTTCTTCTTCTTCGGATATGGACTCATTGAACCTTCACCAAAGAAAAACCTTGTTTTCATCTATCCTTTTTGTTACTCCCAACTTTGTTATCTATTTCTTTTGTCTCAAGAAAAACCTAACCCAAATCACCTTCAAGATGATGTACGTGGTTGCATGAGAGTTAGGCCTTCTTGGAGTTTTTGAAGATTTTGGAGTTTTATCAAATAAGTATCTTGTTAATCCTTTAGAGTTGTTGGATTATGAAACAAAAATGGTGATTTGTTGATATTTCATAATCATAAGAAAAATAGACATTTTTTCATGTTCACTGTGAATATAATATGAAAATGTGGATTTGTTGATTTTTTGGTTTTGATGATCAATATGTTATAAGGTAGTGTGGAAATGATTTTTGGAGTTAAAAGATCAATGAAAATGCATATGAAATTGATGCAGAAATTTTTGAAGAAAATAGAAGTTAATGCTCTGTTTATATATGTGAATAGTTTTAAGTGTTTTTAAAATTGATTAAAAAAATGAATTTAGAGTTAAGAGATAGGTGTATGGTGATGTTTGGTGATGAGAAAGATTGATTAAAATGAAAGTTTGAGGAAGAAATGAAGAGAATGCATAAATTGAATATGCAAGAAAATGAAATTGAAATAGTGCAGTAAAATGGTGATATGCGTGAATGGATTTTTTTTCTACTTTTAATGTTTGAGTTTTATATGGGATTTTGTCTTTGTTTGTGAATGATTTGAATTTAATGGAAGTCGAAAATGGGGTAGATATAAATTAGAAATGTTAGATAGAGAAAAAGAAAAGAAGAAGATGAACAAAATGCAGAAAAATATAAAGGAAAGTGTAGGAAATGAAGAGATGTGTGAAAGATTTTTTGGTTTTTGATATTTGGTGTTGATTTTTAGTTTTGATCTGTTTATGAATGTTTTGAGTTAAATGAGAGTCGAAAATGAAGAGAAACTGAGATTAGAATCAATTTAGAGAAGTTGGTTTAAAAGAAAAGAAAGAAGAAGAAAAATTGCAGAGATTTGGAAGAAGAAGAAGAAGAAGCGTGATCGTGACGATCGTGACTTCTATGGCTGGAGACAGTTTGAACATCCTTTGATCTTTTGGCCTTAAATTCTTCTCCCGACCTTAAAATGACATGGGATTTAAACCAACAGATTCAAAACACCTTTTCATACATCTCCACCAAAAATTATAACCATCTGAAATCATTTGGGAGAAATTGAGTGATAAATTTAGGATGAAAAATGATGAACAGTTCTGGAAAATTGATGAATGGAGTACTTTAATTAAACATGATTCGGTAGTTTGACAATATCTTGTTTTGTAGTCATCTAAATGGAATGATTTTTTATTTATATTAAACTAGAGACATAAGAATACAAATTGTCTGAAGAAATCGAGTTTTAATTCAGTCTCTAAGAATTTCAATTTCTGGATGGAAGTTGAGTACAGGGCATTGTTTCAGTATAAGAACAGTCTGAAAATATTTGGAGTATAAATTTTAGAGTAATGAACCAAATTGAATGATCTTGGTGTCATTAGAAACTTAAGGGATAGGAGAACAATTTTATAAAAGAAAGCATTGCCAAATTACTTCATTTTCATTGTCAGATTGATCATGTATAGTAGACCCGAAGGTATGTTTAAGGAAAAATCTAAATTTGACCAAATGAGTTATGAATTGTGATTCCAATGGTTTTATTGAGGTATAAACCCTAAGTATAAATGATACTTATGTGAGTTTGGAAATATGAAGGTTTAGATGATGAGAATAATAGAGCGATACCCGGGATTGTCATGACCATGCATTGTGCATATTTCATATACATAATGTGCATCAATGAATATTTATGAAATTGTGAAAAATTGTGATATATATATATGTATTGCATATTACAGAGGAGCAACTGGAACATTAACATCCAGAAATTGCTAGAACTTCTAGGCATTAGCTTCGGAAGCAACTTATGAGTAACCTAGAAAGTTTCACGTAATTAATTGTTTGCTTTAAAATATCTTTTGAATGATGATATGAATGTGATTTGATTACGTTAATGCTGGACCATGAAGGTCCGAGACTTGATGCATGAACGTGATATTGAAGTGCTACTTGTATGTGAATGTGACGAAATAAGAGCTTTTTGACATGATTGTTTGAATATTAAAGATGCATTCCATACATGAATGCATGATCAGAAAATGAGAGTTGGACCTGAGTAGCCACCGAAAATGAGCTTAAAGCTCCAAATGTGATTAAGAGTCAGAGGCTCACTATGTAAAATGAGTCCTGTATCCCCAACAGATAAGGGACAGTACAAAATGAGCCCGATATTCACAATGGATACGGGACAGTTTAGGCACTCGGTCACAACAATGCAATAATTAGAAAAGAGTCACATGCGCGTTTCATATACATTGTTATATGTATGTTGACTGATTGAAATGTATGTTGCCTTACCTTTACATGAGAAGGTGATATGTGATAATTTATGCAAAAATGCAAAGATGTGAAATATAAGTTACATGTGTGATGTGTTGTATGAATTGAGTGAAACATCGATGATGGTTACCTCATTGAGTTCGCAAAACTTACCAAAATTGTAACTTTGATTTTTCAGGACCGAGAGAGAGGACTTTAGCTACTGACAGATACTACAAGAAGTATAGTCTTTTACTTTTGTTAAGAAGAAGAAATGACTCAAAGGTAGGTGAGCTGGGAATGGAAAGATTAGATAGACTTTTATGTAATTTCCTCTTTCATGTAGCATATTTTGTATTAGGATATGATGATGTACATGTATGGGTGTTTAAAAGCTACAATGTAAATATATTCAGATTTATGAAATGAAATGGGGAAATTTTGGTTTTATAATATTGTGACTTTCTTTATGATGTCTTATAAGAGAATAAAGAATGATGATGCCATGTTAAGTGATTGTAATGATTGCTCTAGCATGCCATTATCATAGATTATGTACTGGATTGTCCTTCAGGTGTTTCGGTATATACCTACGGTAGTGGGGTGCTACATTAAAGAATTCGGTGTATTGTGTGTGTCAAAAAAATTTTCACTTGTGAGAGTTTTCCAATAGTAATCAACATGACCTTTTAAAATTTTTCCATTCGATAAACTGAAAATTTCATGTATGACAAGATAATCAAGTTTACAAACATTTCTAGCTAACCTAAATCAAAACACATCCATTTTGGGGTTATGCCAGAATGTTGTGGAAAACTCTAAGGTTATAGTGGTATAAATAGGTATATCGCATCGAACAAACCTATTCCACCCTACTTTTGCAGCTAGTTGCTCAAGTTTTCGTCTCACTCCTATGTTCTCTAGCACTTCGTAATCAAAATAACTAAGAGTGACTATTTCTCTATTCCTAAAGTTGTAAAATCTCATACCTTCTTCTTCCGAGTAAATCATAAATGGGGCCTGATAGGTTACTGCTAAGTTAGGCTTACCTTCTCTGTTAACTTAAAGTTGGAGTTCGTTAACTGGTTTTCTAGCCATCATCTTCCTTGGTGGTGCCATTGCAAGAAGAAAATCTACAAAAAATGAGCGAGAGTTTGAAATTCAGATTTAAGAGAGCTTACCCAAATCCTTGTGTTTTTGAATTATTAATGCATAAAAAGATGAAAGGATTGTAAGAATAATGAAAGAGTTGAAGAAAATACCAAGAATTTAGAGGAAAATTGAAGAGTGTTAGAGAGTGGGATGAGAGAATTTCATGGGTCAGAGAGAGAGTGGGTGAAAATTTGAAGATAGGGTGAGAGAAAAAAAGGGAAGGGAAACTTTTCCTTTAGATGGGATTCCCATGCTCGTGGGAATTCCCACAATTCCCACGAGCATGGGATTCCTCTTTAGAAACTTTCTGGAGAGGATTCCCACGTTTATAGGAATCATCACAATTCCCACGGACGTGGGTTTTCTCTTTAGAAACTTTCTGGAGAGATTTTCCACGCTCGTGGGATTCACTTCAATTCCCACGAATGTGGGAATTAGTGATCCTTACAATTTCAAACTTTCTTCCAAGATTAAATGAATTATCCATGATCCCAAATCCAACAAACCCCTCAAGATAATATCATCAACAAGAAATTTGAAAAGAAAAGAAGTTGAAATTCAAACAAAACCAACATGAACATCAATCAAACTCAATTAAAAAATGATAATAACTAAAGAAAGCAAACAAACAAATATGTAAACAAAACAATTAAAAGGAAATAGAATTCCATGGGTTGCCTCCCATGAAGTGCTTCTTTTAACGTCGGTAGCTCGATGCTCTTCTTTCATTGGAAAGTCATCTAGGATAAATCATAAGTGGCTTGCTTCCACTTTTTTCGTTTAACATCGGTTGTGTAGCCTATAAGTAAGCTACAAATTGCAAAATGAACGAAAGGACAATATTGATAAAGTTGAGCAAGCCAATTAATTTCATCAACGTCCTTTTCATTAACAAACTATCAATAAAATAGGGAATAACAAAACTACCTGAATCTTCCATCGAATCAAACAATTTGTTCTATACGAAGGTGAACTGCTCTCTTTCTTCCTTAATCACCTTTGTCTCCTCTGCTTCTTCCTCTTCACGAATAGAGACTTTCATAACTTCTTTAAACTTTATGTCTGCTGGCCTCTGTTCTTCTTCTGTTTGTTCTTCAGAAGATTTGAGCACATCAATTGTCTTAAATGAGCTACTATCCTTTGGATTCTTAGATACATCATTCATGTTACATGTCTCTTGATCATCATTAATCCAAAAGATATTTCAAGAGCATCTAGCTAAGCTTTTTCAATGTTCACCCTTGGTATATCAAGAACTGCTGAATAATAGGGAGGGTTGGCATTTTTTTCTTCAATCTCTTTTTTCGACTCTTGTTTTTCAATAAAGTAGGGTTCAGCATGGTGTTCTACTAGTTCTTTTAGCTCTTCCTCATTCTTAAGTATGATAGCCTCATATTGCTCTAGTTGATGTAATTCCATATTTCTCAGAGATTCTTCGACACTTCTCTTACAAAATTCATGGGAAAGTTGTCTTACTTGGATCTCCAAGTTATGAATAGAAGCGGCATGATTTTCAAGAATTTGATCGAATTTCTTTTCCATTCTCTTCTGACTTTCCTCCTGGCTGGAAAACATCCTTTTCTGGTTCTTTTCCTGAGCTGCCAGTTTGGAACCAAATATCTCCATAAACTTGTCTAACTTACTCTTCATCGCTCCAATTCGATCTTGTTGAAATTTAAATAGGTCTTGATGTCCCATATGAGTACTTGCATTGATGGACCAATAAAAATCTGGGTGGTTCTGCCATCCCACAGTGTACATGTTCTAATAAGAATCAGTACTTCTCCAACCATACTGCACTTCATTGTAATTTGCAAAAGTTCATTGCTCCCTATAATAATTATCTTCCATCATTGTTCTTTCTATTTCTTCTCGGCATCTAGCTCTTTAGATTTTTCATTCCTCATTCCAAGATTTCTTGATGTGTCTCTATTTTAGGCCCCAAACTTCTTCTTTACTAATTTCTGTCAATCTTCGCGCACTCCTTGTGTTCATACACCTGCAAATACATAAGGAAAAGTATCAAAAACTCTTAAATCAAAGTAATCTAAATTAAACATGATGCTCAACAATCAATCCCTGGTAACGGCGCCAAAAACTTGTTGAAGGTAAAACCTATCTACTTATTTTATGCTTAAAAACTGTAAGTCAATGGATCGTGACTTATAGTTAAAAATATCTATCCCACAAGAATTAATGCCTAGACACCGCTTAATTTAGACACAACTTTGTTTAAGAAACAAAATTGTTAAATGAAAATAATCTAGAAAATCAAATTAAAATTAAAAACTAATGTAAACAATAGACAATACTGCAATTGCAAAATATCTGAATTCAAGAATCTAAATGCTAGAGATTACTTTATCCTTATTTTATCTCCCTCCTTTTTGATTGATTGAATTATGTCTCACGCTAGATTTTTGAATGTATTAGTTACCCTCTCTCAAGGTGTAACTATTTGTCCCTAATCGAGTTAACGGGAATCGATTGAGCAATCTCTCAACCTACCCAATGATTCTACCAATTCAATTAGTTATTAAACTATCTTATGGGTGTTCAATTGACTAATCGAGATCTCTCTTCTAACTATTCAATTAACATGATGATTGCTAGTCTATAGGTCGTCAACTCTCTTTGTACAATCATACACAAAGTTTCATCTCACTCACTCTCTCGATTTGTTGCAAGATGATAATTAAGAACAACAATCAACAAAGGCAATTGTATTCAATTCAATAAAATAGGAGTTTTGACAAAATAATTCAAAAGCAATCCCTAAACTGAAATCAGCCTAACATGGTCTCCATAACATCATCAATAATTAAATAAACCATTTTTACAAAGAATAGAAGAGATTAAAATGATAGAAAATTGAATAGAAAGACTCCTTCTCTTCTTTGCCAAAATATGGAATTTTGGTGTTGATGTGCTATTTTGCCCAATCTTAATGATGATCCTTGTCTTTAATCCTTCCTCAATGCTCCAAACATGTGTTCTTCACTCAAGGATGGTGTTTCTATAGGTGAGTGTCGTCTCTCTTGAAGATGGAGGCTTAATTCCCTTTTTATAGTCCAAAAATCCTAAGTTTAATGAAGCCTCATAGATTGCCTGGATTATAATTCCCACGCTCGTGGGAATTTGCATGATTCCCATGAGCGTCGGAATTTGTCACAAATGCACTCCCCATTTCTTTTGTAATTCTCACGTCTGTGGGAATTTGCATGATTCCCAAGGTTACAAGCGCTAAGCTTTACTAATTTTAACCTTAGTAATTATCGCAAGCGTAGGGGTCATTCGCGTAATACCTAAGGTGTTGATCCCACGAAGAAGGGAACTAGTCCTAAAATCTAAATGTAGCTAAGTTCATAATTAACCTAATTAAACAACTAATGTAGAAATTAAATCAATCAATAATCAATATGAAAAATTAAAGTGCTAGGGAGTAAACAAAATAGCAAAATCATAGCACAAGCCAAAATCGACTTAGAAATTACAAAGGGAGAGAAAGGGGATTTTAATTCGAAATTAAGAAAACCTAGCCAATTATGCAATTATTGAATTAATAAGTCTAGGCGGTCCTACGGTGAATTACTCTCTCTCGAGTTATAATTCTTAAACCTAATTAGTAATCCCTAATTCAAATTATGGGAATTGTGATCTCTCAATCTGCAATTGGTCCAAAACCTAAATTAATTCTAAAATTGCCTATTAACCTACTAGGAATCTATTCTCGATTTCTCATTACACGACTTTACCGGTTTGAATCAATTCTCTACCTATCGATTCACCTAACTCTCATTAGCCCAAATCGATGATTTTTACCCAGCTCACCCTCTCAGTTTATTGCCGAATTATTATGAATAAGAAAACACAATCGAATAAATTTTATTAATCTCAAGATTCAAAGTCTGAAAATGAGTATAAACGTAAACTCAACATTCACACAACGAATCTCAACACCTATTTCATTTCTATACATAAATAAAATTGAAATAAATGGAAATAATGTCGGGAACGGAATCTTGAAGCGTTGACAGCAGGAAACTACTTGTTCCGGGAAGTACTTCGCGTCTAGCATGTCTCCGTGTTTCTTTTCCTTCGTCTCCTTTCTCAATATCTTGATTTCTCTCTAGGTCTTTCTCGAATTTGACGAAATTTTGCTCTTTTGGCATGACTCTCTTCACTCTCTAATGACTGTCAGCGGCTGTCTTATAGTGTACTACTTATTCTATAGCAGCCCTAGGTCAAACTCGAGGTCAAAACGGTTCGAAAAATCACTCAAATTTTGAGTTTTCATGTTAGCCCGATGCAAGGCACGATCTTGGCTGATGATTTATCCTTTTTGTTACCATCGTGGCCTGAATTGATGCTCTTTATCACGATCGTGGCCCCTGGTGTATGATCGTGGCTTGTCTGCTTCTGGCTCTTCCTTTTTTGTTATGATCGTGGCCACTGTGCACGATCGTGGCCTATGTCTTTTAACCTGAAACTCTTCAAATCTTCATTGTTCTTCCCCATTTACCGTGCAACACTAACACACACATCAAGGTACCTCAAAAATATAACAATTAAGCTTAAAGATTCATATTAACCCATAAAATACACATAAACATACAAACTAACGTAATTAACACATAAACACACACTTAACTCTTAATTTAATGCTAAATACTTACCATATTACACCCTAAAACATTATGCAAAATGCAACTATCAACATCCCCACGCTTAAACGTTTGCTTGTCTTCAAGCAAACAAAACAACAAAACACATAAAAACAAATAAGACATAATGCAATAATGAGGCAATGGCTCTAACTTCATGAAATAAATTTAATCTAAAGCACAATCCTTCAATTATGTCAAACCATTAACAAACAAAATATGTGTTTAGGGGCTTGAACTAAATATACAACTTAATCGAGACCTAAATGTTAACTTATTTACCCTTTTCAATTGTACACACACATTAATAATTTTTC
>JAOQMS010042580.1:0-13484 GCA_027563885.1 Erythroxylum longipes
CTTATGTATTTTGGGATTATGAGATATGGATGTATTGTGGTTTGAAATGCCATTACGGCTTTATAAAAACTCTTATCTTTTAGTGTTAATGAATTATGAATTATGTATGGATGCCATTAAGTGGAAATGTGAATTTGCGTATGGTTAAGATTGAGTTGAAATTAGGGATAATTGAGGAAGTAATTAATTTGAGATGATGAATTTTGAACAGGAATTGTGGTTACATATAACTAAAATGTGTTATGGTACAAAAGCATGAAGATGAATCAATAATGGTTAAGGTGTTTTTCATTGGATTACGCCCACTTTATATGACTCCAGATAGTTGGCTAATAAGGGTTCATTGAAATAAATCTACAGGGTAATAAGCTCACGTTTTATGATATTCTGGATAGTTGGGCTCCGAAAACGGGGTCCAACATTTCTAATTTAAATCCTAATATAATAGAAAATCTGTAAGTTCTATTCAACTAGGATAACAAATCTAAAATAGAATAACATAAGACTAATACTTCCTATCTAATAAAGAATCATAATGTAATATGAATTTTGACCTTTATCTTTGATGTCAACTCAATTCCCAATCCTTATCCCACCAAATTAGGACTTGTGGTTGACTAATATTTCCTCTTTTATTTATTTTGTATACTTTAAGTTCTTTTGCATCACATTGTTTTATTGAAACTGGACATTAGTAAAACATAAAAAGATTAGCATATGTTATACTTCTTCCTTATAAAAAAAGTAGTTGATCGCATAGATTAAAGTATGAATATCCTTAAACAAAAGTGTAGGTACTTGTCAGAAAACAAGTTTATTGAACTAACCCTATATAACCTGAATTATATAGAGGTAGTTAAGTGTTCAATATATGATTTATCACCCTAAAGTAATTATGAAGAATGTTTTATTATTCTCAATTATTAGTAATTTGAAAAATTATTGGCAAAGGTAAAATGATACTTTGAAAATAGTTTTCAAATGTTATTAATTAAATCAATGGCCAATGGTGGAGAACTAATATGATTAGATTCAAATAGAGTAGACATTATTTACATACTTTATGTTTAATCAAAATATTGTATGATGAAATGGTTGAATTATATGTAAAAATTATACACGGAAAGGTTAATCAAGAGCACTTTAACGTTTACGAATATTTGTGAGTCATGATGTGCCAATCTTGATGTATGGATATAAATTATTTAATTAGAGAATTTAAGATAAGTTTAAAAAGTTTAGTTTATCTAATCCTAAATATATTTATAGTTATAATTTACATTCATTGTTAATATATTTGGGAAACTAGTAAGTCACACACAAAGAATAAGTTGAAAGAAAAGGTATTTTAATCAAGTTAAACTTGATTGTAAAGTTTGGAAAATTTTATGATTAAATATGACATATTTAATAAATAAGGACTAATATAAGATATTAGATCTTATTTGGGATTAATTAATATTTAATTCTAATTCTAATTAAAATTTAATTTTAATTAGAATTTTAATTCAATTAAATTACTAAAAGATCTAAGCCTAATTATAAATAAGCTTAGGCTTTAAAGGAGCTAGCACTCTTCGCTTAACTATCTTTACAACAGTTGTAGAGTTCTTTCAACATGTTATGTGAATACAGTTAGAGGTTGGACATTTACGCGGCTGCAGTAGTTGAAATCAGCCGATTTAGAAAACAATTTGAGGGAAACAACAATAAAATGATCAAGTTTTGATATAAGGTGAGGATTATGATTCATGTTTTTATAACATTTTATATGTTAATCATGTTATAGAATTTATATGATCTCGGCTTATAGAAATCATATGAAAAAGTTATGTATTTATTATCTTGCCAATTTTCCAACATTATCTCCCACTTTAATAGAATCATATTGATCTTCGCCTAAAATTTTCTATTGAACTTTGACTCAACTGATAATTGAACTTTTCATGCAAATGTTGTAATTTCAACAACAATCAATTAACATTAAATTCATAATATACCATGATTTTAACATGATCATTACATTCAATGTCACAATCAAATAAATAAAATTTCATAACTTTAAAACATGTGTATATTGAGGGTTTAAGATGGAATGTTATTTAAATTAGGCTACTTGTTTCCCTAAACTCAATGTACATAACTTTTATCTCCAGAATTTAGTTAGATTCTTTGATAAGTAATCCTTAGAAATTAAACTTCTAACCTTTGTATGTTATTTGGCTTCTTTAAGGGCTAATCGCCTTTTTGCAATATATTTTAATTTTTCAGAAAAACTTGATCAAAAGTCATAAAGCCTTAAATAGAGAGAAGATTTTATGATTCCAACTCATCAATCTTTCTTTTGCACTTTACCACTATTGAAGAGTAAAAAAATATATTTACCCAAAACATAGTTAGCACTATAATGATTATCTTATCAATGGCCTAAATGTCTCATGCATATAATTAAAATACTATAAATTATGCTAGTCAACATTGATTAATTTAGCATTCTCCCATTTGGATTATATAATCATGCCATGATGATTCATAACAATATGTGTAGTCAAACTATTATATATAATCAAAAAACAGATAAAATGCATATATTGTACATAATTAGGCATTATTAATCCAAAAGCATGAGAACAACAACAATTTTGAATTCAATAGAGTAAATATCACAACTTGTCACTTATTAACATATAGAGTACATAATGCTATAAACAATTACAAACATCTATAATAAGCATATATTCATAAAACTTAAGTAATCTTCATATAAAATCTCACTGAAACAAAGAAAATTAAAAGCAAAACAATCCTATATGGTAAACATGTTCTTGAAACACATAAATAGGTAAGATTTTAGTTAGTGAATCGGCCAACTTGTTGCTCACATATGTGTTCATGATAGTAATGAGACATATGTGTTCTCAGTAGTAATGAAAGATTATACAACTTCCCTTTGACCAAGTACAATTGATGTTAATATACTCAGGGCAAGAAGCTCTCTTGTATTCCAAAAGAAGAATACAACTGTAAAATATCACAATACAATTTTACTGACTTCGAAATGAAGTTCATAACTCCTAAAGATGAAATAAATTCTACAACCATATTATATGCCAATATTGTTGAAATGAAGTCGCCTAATGATCCCATACAGAAGGCATATTCTTAAAAGACACAAATAGATATGCCTTTAGTTAGTGGGTCTACTAATATGATGCCTGTAGGTATATACTTAATAGTAATGATAGAATTTGTAACTTTCTCTTTGATAAGGTAGAACTTAATGTCAATATGCTTAGAGTGAGAAGTGCTCCTAATGTTTCGAGAGAAAGACATATACAAAATTTCCATAATATAATATTTGCAACTTGAAAATGGAAGCTATAACTCTTAATGCCCAAATGAAGTTTTGCATCCATATTACATGATAAGTAGTCTTATAACATGCCACATACTTTACATTCATAATCGAAGAAGCTGTAAGTGTTTGTTTAATACCTTTTTTGGAAATAACTCTTATCACCATTATAAAAATGTATCTAAAAGCAGATTTCTTATCATTTATATAACTTATATTATAGGAGTCATTAAAACTATCAACTTTAAGAGTGGTAGTACATTGAGATGTCAACATAAGATCTTGGTACCTTAAAGATATCTCAAGACTTTCTTAAGTGTTTTCTAATATCTTTTTCTAGGATCTTACAAGTATCTACCAAACACACTAACCACAATTGCAGTATCAAGACATGTAAATACTTGAGTATACATCAAGATGACAATAATAGAAGTAAAAGGGACTACTTTTCTTTAATCTCTCTCAATGTTATTTTGAGGACATTAGGCTTTGAAGAGCTTGTCACCCTTCAAAACTATATCTTTATAGAAGAATAAGGTTGCATATTAGACCTCTTGAAGATAAAATTAATGTAGGTGATTTGAGACAATCTAAAACACCATCGATCATATGAGGAGGAATCTATATATATAATGTATGCAACACTTTACCAAGATCATTCATGTCAAAATGGACATAAAACTAATGTAGGTGATTTAAGACAATTGAAAAACACCATCAATCATATCACGAAGAATCTATATATCTAATATGTACAACAGTTTACCAAGACCATTCATGTCAAAATGACCAGATAATAGTTATATTATTTAATCAATAGATTAAGGTTATTAGCAATGAGTAAGATATTATCATATATATATATATATTAATTAATCTTCACATATTACATTGATTAATAATGTTTTCCTTGAAGTCATTAGCAGTGAAAATTTTATCAAACTTGAGATACCATTACCTTGAAGCTCGTTTCAACCTATAAAAACTAGTAGGTTAAACTATGTACACATCTCTATTTAAAGTCTCCATTTAAAGAAGTCATTCTTATATCCATTTAATATAGCTCTAGGATAAAATGAGCCATAATTTCTATAATGATTCATGAAAAATCTTTAGTGGAAACAAGAGAGAATTTTTTTTCTATTTAACACCTTCTTATTACCTATAGTTGTTTTTTACTAACCTATTTTATATATCTTGATACAAATTTGCATCTAATAGGCCTATAAATTTTTGATAATTCTAACTCCATATTTCATTTTATCATTCATATCATCCATCCAAAAATTAGACTAAGGACCAGAGATGGCTTCCTGGTAGGTAGTTAAGCTTGAGATATCACCAATGTCATAATCATGCTTTTGTAAGTATGCAATGTAGTCATCAGAGATTAAGTCTATAAAACCTTTTTAATCATTTTAAAGGCATAACTTTTATAACTAAATCTAAAACTTCTTATGCTACTTTCTTTATAGGCTCATCCTAGATGGCTACTAAATGCTAATATACCATAGGCTAAGTATTAGAGTAGAAACAACATATATATGGAAAGTAATTAGAGTTTTTAGAATATAAATGTATTATATCATTAGCTTATACTAGTGTAATCATCAAAATAGATAACTTGATTTAATTCAATAAATCTGGTGGTATATAATGGATAGTAGCTATTGATGGTCTTATTATCTAGTTTCTCAGATTGTAGGTTGAAGGTTATCACTTATATTTGCATACTCAAACATGGAAGTGATATAAAGTGGGTTTCTTCTACAACCACAACTCACAAGAGTCTTGTAGACATACTAGGATTTTGATTCAAAATATAACTATAATTCTTAAAGCATCACCACAAAGGAACTCTTACAAGGAAGAGTTTACCATCATACATTACACTATATAAAAAACTGTATGATTTATTTTTTTACTCCATTTTGCTAAGATGTACCAAACATTTTTTATTGATTATCCATATCACACTCCTATAGTTACCTTAAAAAAGGACATAGATTATGTCTCGTCTTATTATATCTCTTATAATAATCTCCACCTCTATTATAATGAACCAATTTGATCCTTTATCCTTATTGAAGTTATAATTTTATTTTTTAGGCTTTAAAGGCTTCCAAAGAATTAGATCTCTTATGAATGAGCTCAATAAACCATAATAAGAAAAGTCATTAATAAAAGTGAGAGGTATTTATTGACACTCATAATTGAGGGAGTAAAAGTTTCACAACTATTGATATAAATTAACCTTAGTAGTTTCATACACGCATTAACTTTAGTATTTCTATACTTGATATTCAATTTCCATTTTATATAGTTGATAGACCTCTCAAAATTTGAAAATTTAAGATCCTATAGGATCTTATTTTTTGTCAATCTTTATATTCTTTATCAAAAATAGCCTAATCTCTTGCGCATAAAATTAAAGATTTTTCATTTAACTTCGACTTTTATGTGATAACAACAATATTAATAGAGGAATAAGTAAGAAGAGATACACTGACCAATTCGTAAGGATACATCCATCAATTCAATATTGTAAAGGCTATCACATAAAATTTCATTTCCAATCAAAATATGATCACGATACAAAGTTACTTTTCTAATTCCACAAAGAAAACTATAAAAAATTGTACTAAAATAGATACAAAAATCAAATTCCTTCTAATTTAGGGTATGTACAAATTTAGGTAATTAAAAAAATCATATAGTAAGTTGTAATTTGACTATCCCTAAAAGTTCAAATTTGGTTTTTGTAGCATCTCCTATATATACATACTGCTCTACACGGCTTGGCTTTTTTTATTAGTCATCTTCTATAAGGAATTCATAATATGAATTATTAGACCAGTATTTAACCACAAAGTATTGAAAGGAACATCAATATTAGATTCTAAGCAAATCTTCACTAATAAGATTACCTTTCTTCACCAGCATAACCTTAAGCTTCTTGTGATCTACATTCTTGTTCCCAGACTTCTAATAGTAATTTCATTTTCTTTTAAAACCCTTACTCTTAAGATTATTGGAAGCTAAGGTCATTTCTTACTCATTCCTTTTATTATCCTTATTTTGTTTCTTAAAAGCATTGTTGTCATTGGTATTCTTTGGTAAATGCTTCTTCTTGAATCTTAATGTTTTGGTTTATAACCACTGTCACACTTCTTTCCTTTTCTTCCTTTTTATGTTATCCTCTTCTCTTTTAAGAATAGTAATTATATCCCCTATGGTCTGTTGCTCTTTTTAAGCATTATAACTGGACTTATAGAGTCAAGCTGAGATGGAAGAATCCCCAAGATAAACTACTCAATGTATTCCTTATCAAGTTCAGTACTGATTGCCTTATTCATACGATAAAAGTCATAATATTGCTAATACGTTCTTTAACTCCACCAAAACATCATAAATAGTGGAAAGCAGATTTCTTGAGAGCTCATTGAAGTGATTAAGAGCTTATTCTTCTCATTCTTAGATAACTTATTGCATTTCTTATTAATAGCTTTAAGAAATTCCTTACCAGTCTCAGTTTTTTTAATGTTATCATTTATGTAT
Source organism: Erythroxylum longipes (assembly GCA_027563885.1). Classification (NCBI taxonomy): domain Eukaryota; kingdom Viridiplantae; phylum Streptophyta; class Magnoliopsida; order Malpighiales; family Erythroxylaceae; genus Erythroxylum; species Erythroxylum longipes. The sequence goes on from JAOQMS010042580.1 coordinate 6,914, forward strand.
CCCTCAATATAATACCATATGATCATCAAATAACATTGGTTTGATTACTATTGGTCATCATAAAGATTCTTATTATTAGCAAAAGTGATGCAAGCTTGATTAGCCTAAATAGGGGATCTATTATATGTAGGTTTGAGTCAACTATAAGAGCTTGAGTTTGTGAAGATTTGGAGATAAAATACTCATCTTTGGATAAACATGATTTTTAACATTGGAGTGACCTAAATCTTATCCGATTTCATAAAGTAATAGGAGGATCTATGATCCCAACTATGGATATTTCCTTAACCATGCCTAACTTTATAAAGTTAGAAGAGGATCATCAGTCTTAGCCATAAGCATGTCCTAGACCATACCCAACTTTGTAAAGTTACAAAGATATCCATAATCTAAAAAATAAGCATATCTTAGGTCACGTCCCATAACATTAGAAGTCTTTAACCATCATATACTGGTTTATGGTCGTGTTCTAAGTGTGGCCATCAAAACTTTAGTTTTTTTGTTTAGTATTTAAGATATATTTCTTTTCAGTTAAAACAAGTTTTAAGATATTTATTTATTAAAAGTTATCATAGCTGCTTTCCCTTGTTCTTTATTGAACTTCAAACTTATCAAAGAAATCTTTCTTTTGTATAGTCAAATACTTTATAAATCTGGTTCTTGATTCTTCATAATCAACATACCAATTCTTTTATACATTACTTTCCTTAAGTCGGTCCATATTAATTGGAATTAGAGCTTAGCTCTAAATTAGGTGTGATTATTCTTATCATTTTCATATCATCCAAAATTTATTCTATTCCTTATAAAAGTATTTCTTGTGATTTCTTTTCATTATATTGCATCATATTCTTATTTCTAAAGTTGTAATAAAGATTAATTTCCATTATCTTCTAGTTTTAAGGTTTGTCTATATATTTTTTTATTAGGTCTTCTTATCTATTTAATACCTTTATTTCATGTTATTCATATCAGTTAGTTATATGATTATGGAACAAAGAAAAGGAAAAAGGAAAGGAAAGGAAAGGAAAGGATAGAAAAGAAAAGGAAAAGAAAAGAAAGATAAGAAAGAAAGTATTGCAGGAATAGTTAACTTAAGAAATATTTTCCGAATACATTTTTAAATTTTTTAATCTTCTTTATTTATTCAATTTCTATGCTTCTTGCTTAACTCATGTTTTGTTTTCTCTTTTTGACTAATAGTTCTTAGGTTCTCAAACTTGACAAGGCTGAATTCTCATTTTAGTTTATCTAATTCTTTGAGAACTTATGAAGGAAGTAAAGAAAGGAAAAAATGTAATGGACTATAAGATTACCATCAAGAAAGGCTAACTAAAGAGTGAAACACAAGTGTTCTATCATTTTTAAGAGTAAAATTGAGAATATATGAGAAAAGTTTCTTTACTAACTATTTTTACAACTTTCAAATATGTCTTCTAAAGGCATTTCATCATCAAAGGTAGAGAAAGATAACCCATGTTTTATATAAGTTATGCAACAATGATTTAAAAGGATGAATATGATGTATATTGAGTTAAGGGATATAATAGATAAGCAATCACATTAAATTGTTGAATTATAAAGGAGTTGACAACTTTAAATCTATAATGAAAGGAGGTATAATAAGTATAATCCAACTAGTCTATTGGAGGTTGATGAGAAGAACGATGAATTAAATATTAATGATGTTAACCTCACATTTGAGGTTGAAAAGGACAAGTTTAAACCTCGAAGAGGACTTAGGCATGATTAGGAGCAAAGAGGGAGCCTGAAGTTTGAGAAAGAGTAAATGGAATTCTTAGCATCATCAAGATGACCATAATTACTCCAAAGCGAATAAGATAAAGTTAGCAATAATAAATTTTACTAATTTTATATAATTTCTTTAGATCAAATGATTAATAATAGGAAAAGAAATCGTCATCAATCATAAAGATTTGGAATGAATTGAAGACACCTATAAGGAAATGATTTGTGTTATGCCATTATTATAGGAATCTATATTAGAGGTTTCAAAGTCTTATCCAAGGATCAAAGAGTGTGGAAGACTATCATAAAGAGATGGAAGTAGTCATGACCTAAACCAATGTAGATGATAACAAAAAAGCAACTATGACAAGTTTTTGAATAGGTTGAGTAGAGATACAACCGACATAGTGAAATTACATCATTAGGTAGAGAGATAGCTAAAGTGTAAAGGAGTATCAAAGTATTCCACCTATCTTTGTGACTCTTGGAGGCCTAACTGGAAAAATGATGAACGGGGTTCTTCTGAAGCAAAAATCAAGCCATTCAAAGCTAAAGATGATATCTAAAATCAAGTCATATGTTAATCTAAAATAGAGATATTAAAATTTTTATTGTTTAAGAATATGACATATTCTCAATATCCAAAATTGAGGGTTATGATAATAAAGGATGATGGAGAGACAGAAAGTGCAAGAGACTCCAAAGAAAAGAAATATGAGCCAATTATGTGTCACAATTTGGCTCTAATTTTTAGCATTTAAATCCTCCATAATTTCTTCTTAATGTGTTCGAACTCTTTTTTTGTGTACTTTCATAGGAAATAGGATGTAAATACTATTTATTGGAAAAATGATTGGCCTTTAATTCAAATTTAAAAGTTTGAAATGGTGGAGAAATATAAACAATAATCAAAGGAGAATCATGAAGATTTTTGGGTTGACAAAACAATTTAATTGGAAAATTTGGGTCAAATTATTAAAATCAAGTTAACACTTTGGTGAAACAGTCTAGTGTGATATTAGGTGTGTGCACGTTTGATCAAAATTACAACTTGTAGACTTGAGTCATAGGAGAAAAAATGTGTTAAAAGTTGTTTGAAACTTATCTTGGTCAAATCTGAGTGGAAATTAGTGAAGTTATAGTTTGTTGGATCTAAAAGATCTTAATATGGGATTAAAGTGGCCATAAATAAGGCCAAGGTGAAGGAGCAAAGCATTCATAGTTTTCTAACTACATATTTCAACTTTTCACAAAGTCCTTCCCCACCCCCACCCTTTCTCTTTTTGGTAGACGTTAAGGTAGTTTTTCTTTATTAGATGTTAGCAGTAGTTATGACCATTATTAGTTGATTTTCTTTATCATGGTTGAAAGGCCAAAGCTACCATAATCACAAAATTTTATATCATTACAACCCCCATTTTTTAAATATTATTTTTTAATGATTAATGAACCAAAATTCCTTATGGGATTGACTCCTAATTTATTATATTATATTTATTTTATTGCAAGAATTTAGGATTTAATTTAGAGTGCAAACGATAGCTCCACCAAAATTTGGCGCTATTACCAGGGAATTATTAGTTTGTATGTTTGTTACAAGATCCTCAAAGCAAGGTAATTTACAATATAATCTAGAGATTAGAAAGAATGCAAAAAAGCTTGGGAAAGAAATAAAAATTTGGAAGCAATGTAACACTACAACTAGTGAAACAACAAAAATATGACTAACAATTGAATGCTATAAGAAATCATCGAACCATATTTGAACCAATAACCTCACTACATAACCTTTCCTAATTTCGATGTAAATGCTTCTTTTGAATTAAATTTTAGTTTAAATTATTTATTACCAACTTTTCATGGTAATGTAGATGAGGATCCATACAAGCATCTTTAAAATTTTTATATTAAATGTACGAGAATGAAGCTCAATGATGTTACTGAAGATCAAATCAAATTGTGGGTTTTCCTATTTTCTTCAAAATATAATGCCCAAGACTGGTTATATTACTTTTCAGCTACTAGTTTTACCACATGGATCAAAATGAAGAAGCATTATTTGGAAAAATTCTTTCTAAATTCAATGGCCGCTAGCATTTGAAAGGAGATTTATGTTATTCGGCAACATACTGGAGAGTCCTTGTACAAGTATTGAAAGCATTTCAAAAAGTTGTGTGTTAGTTGTTTACACCACCAAACTAGCTAATATCTTCTAATTTAGTATTTCTTTCCCGAAGGTTTTATACCAACTGAAAGGAGTTTTGTCAACTTTGTTAGTGAAAGTGCACTTCCTAAAAAAATACCATATATAACTCACGTATTGATCGCTAATATGGCATCCAATTCCTAGTGAGTGTTAAATCAACCAAAAATAATTAACCTACTCAGAATATTAACGTAGCATAGTGGAATAACATCATCTCCTTTGGAAATGGTGGTTTATCTCTTTAAAACACTTAAATGAAAAAGGGGGTTTGGAAATTATGATAAAACGCAATATTAAAAATAACAAAAATGAATTGATTTGAAATTCAATAAAATAAATTTCTAGTTAAAGGAATTTATTTCTACCTTGATTTATGCAATTGATCATTGATGCAAAAGTAATTCAACATATTCATCAATAAATTGATTTTAGTTATTAAGAACATATATATAATAACCAATCTTTCCTTACCTTATACAATAATCACAAATAGATCGAATAATTACTCCCTAATTGAAAAATAACCTAAAAGGTAGCTCGTAGAATTTAACATTTTGATAACCTTAAAATCTAAAAGGACCCAATTCTAACCAATAAAATCAACAAATGGTTTATTGCAATCAGATCAATTAATTCCATGACATATATTAAAGTTCTTAACAAGGAAATAAACTTATGTCAATTGCCACTTATTAAAATCAATAAATAATTACAGAGTCGTCATTTTAATTAGCAGCAGATCATTTCAGGATTATTAAATATATGCATCTATTCAATAAAACCCAAAACCATCATAAAATTAATGAATTCATGAAATGATTAAATACCTATGCACAATTGAATTCAATAAAACCTATTTAATCTCACAATCAATTGAGAATCAAGGTTTGAATATAATCCTCTAACTAGAATAAAAAATTAGTTACAAGCCATAGAAAAGAAAGAACACATGAATATTATTGAAAAATAAATTATCTTATGATAGAAGTTTAGAGAAGAGAAAAATGTTGGAGAACTCTAGGTGTAAAACTCCATAATCCTCGAATGCATATGAAGAAGTTTAGAGTAACACCTGACGTTGATGAGCCAAAAGGTATAGCTAAAAAACTCACCCACGTAGCTGCTACTTGTTGCCTTAGTAAAGCCACCTACATATATTCTTTTTCTGCTCAAAGACGCATTCTATTCTCTAATAAAAAAACCTACATTAAAAAAACGTCTGCAATCTCAAAACAACCCCCAATCCACTGCATTTTGGACTATTTTCTTCTCTTTTATATGGTCATTTTTGTCCTCTTTAATGCTGGTGTTTCGGAATGCTAAATTGTCGTTTTATTTTTTTATTGATTTAATAGTTTTGTTTCTTCTAGACTCTTTTTCTATATTGGGTGACTGCTTCTATGTTTTCTCTTTTGTTGCATGTTGTTGTGTCATTTTGTTTCTGTTTTTTGCCCTTGTTTTGCTGTCATTTTAACCCTGCTCTTTCCTCCTTTATATTATTGTTTTACTTCTTATTTCTGCTAGCTTTTTGCTTATTTGCTAGCGTGTTTGGTGGGCTGCTACTGGGTATATTATTCTCCTCTAATTTAGCCAATTTTAGCTTCTTTTCTCCAAAACAACTATACATATCCTAACCTCTAAAAACAGTGTAAAAATACCATAATCAGAATAATATCCAGCCAATATGCTCCAAAAATACTCCAATTTGATATGTAAATTAGTAACCTAGCAATTCCCAACAGTTTAGTGCTAGAACAGACCACTTGACTCAACGAGATAATGAGGTAAATGTTTATTACCCTGAAAAACATATGGATGATCTTACATCACTTATTCATTAATTGGCTGTAGGAGAAATGGAAGCGATGAAGTCTTGCAGAATATGTCAAGTAGTAGGACACCTAAATGATATGTGTCTAATATTACAAGAAGATTTAATAGAACAAATAAATGAAACATGAGGTTTTTTTTAAACAACCTCAGTGTTAACATAATTCCTACTCAAACATGAACAACCTTGGTTGGAGAGACCCTCAAAATTTTTAATATGGTAATGCATTAGAAAATCAACCCACAACTAATTTTCAATAGTTGTGAGTAACCCTATCCTCTAAGGTAGCCATAATAAGCTCATAAATTCGATTTAGGTATGTCTCATGAAGATATTTTTAAAACATTAGCTACTAATATTGTTAAATTTTAATAACTTGGAATCTTAAGGTTTAAATAAATTACCATCACAAACAAAATCCTAAAGAGAGTTTCAATGCTATTACATTATAAAGTATAAAGCATGTAACACCCCATTCCCGCTGGACCCGAACCCGATACCGATGGTGATATCCGAATCCGTGCCCCTCGAGGGCGGCGTGTCACATCACTTAACATTTAAAACTAGGTATAATTTTTTTTGAATACACTTCTCACAAAGCATTTGTTTGGGCCCACTTTTTTTTTTCAAAACATTTAGTTTACTTAAACTGAAAACGAAACATATTACATTTCAGCGATGAAACATAGAGTACAGGAAGGTGACAATTCAAATTGGCCCATTTTATTTAAAACCATTTATTACAACACAATGAAATTAACAAAAGCTCTTATTAGCCGCTTGGG
>JAOQMS010042581.1:0-13478 GCA_027563885.1 Erythroxylum longipes
TGACCTAGAAAATGAAGTCATTTGAGGATACTTTCTTCTAGAAAAGTTTTCTTATATTTCTTAAGTTTCTAATGACATAAAACTCATTCAATTTTGTTTAGTAGTGTAAAGGTTATACTCCAAATTTTTGGACTACTTTTATTCTGAGACAGTGCCCTATACTCAACTTCCACCCAGAATTTGAAATTATTACAATCCGATTAATAATTTTATTTCTACAGATTAGTTGTATCCCTATGTCTCTAGATTACTTAAAATCAAAAATCATCCCAATTGAATAACTACAGGTCAAGATATCATCGAAATAGCGAGGCATGTTCTGTGTAGGAAAATTAGAGTTCGTCGCGGCGAAGCCAGGAGTTCACCGCGGCGAATTTGTCTGAGTTCGCCGCTACAAAAGCCAAGTTTGCCGCTGCGAACCAAGGAAAGTTGGCTACGACGAACCAAGGAGTTGGCCGCGGTGAACTTTGACAGAAGCATTCGCAGATGTTTCATTTTCCAGATTTTCAAACTTCCGACATTTACATCTAACTCATCTAATTCATCCTATACCTAAACTATCTCTTCCATTTCATTTTCTCATCACCCTCTACCCAATTTAACTCAATAAATCACTCACAAACAAATCATATTTTTCATCACCCATGACACATAAATAAACATAGCATAACCAAGTCACCAAATCTCAATTTACTCAACATACAAGTTCTATGTATACTAACCCATGAAGATCAACATATAACTTGCTTGATTTAGCTCCAAGATTCTTCAAACTCTTCAAGATCTCTCTTAACATTAGCTTCTCTTACATGTACATCATCCATAAAAGGTTGTAGGGTTAGGTCTTTAGTGACAAATTGGAGAAGAGAACAATCTTGGAGAAGCAAGGTGAAAGAGTTGGACCAAAAATCAACATGGTGAGTGTGAGAGTGAGTTTCGTGAGTGAAGAAGAGAATAGTGAAGAAAACGAAGAAGAAGATGGTGAATGAAGCATATGTCATGAATTCGTAAGTAAAAGACAATAGAATGGTCTTTAATTGGGTAAAAGAATAGTAAGTGATAAGGGTAGTGACACTTGTCACTATCCTATGGTCCCACTTTTGGTCTTTTAATCTACTTGTTCATTTGTCTCTAATTTTCAAATTCCAAATTTTCAATGACATAAGTCATTAAATCTTGATGTCACATATTAAAATTTTTACTACCATTTGACATTTATTTCTACCACTATTCATCAATTGTTCTGCCACTTGGCATTTTTCATAGTCCAAAATACCCTTAAATTCCAGAAAATTTCCAAATTTTCACCACAATTATGGTTCACTATTTATACACTCCAACTCAATTTTTAACACATATATTTCACAATTCTCAATATAATCACCTTTTTAACTCAATTATACCCAGAATATGTCAATGAATGCATGTACAGTCATTTTAATGTGCAAAAATCAATATTCACGTGTGTGTTTATCCTAACATTATGCATGAGCATGGAATGCAATTCCCTTAATCTCTTTTTGATCTCACACGTACCAAATTTTAGGGCTCCAACCTTTACTATAGGAATGGGATGTTACATACTCAATTCAAATTGAAGTAAAAAATTCATCGATCAATTCCTTATACACAACAAAGGTAAAATTAATGAACTTGTCCTATTAAATTTTACCACCCAAATTCTCAACCTTTTCTTTCAACCTAAAAGTATTCAAGATATCAAAATCAAAGTAACTATGCTCACATACATTCCTAGAATGAAGGTTTTGGAATCTAATACTGTCTTACAAATATATCAGAAAAGGTGCTTCGAAGTTTGCCGCTCTATTCTGAGCACCGTGCCTGAATACTTTTCCCTGTAGGTTAGGTTATGAGCATTTGATGATCTGATTAATTCTTGGTTCCATTTTGAATATGTAAATTTGCAAAAATTGATAAAAAATGCAACAAAACACACCAACACTACCTAAAAACGGGAATGAATAAAATCACACAAAAATTTAAGGGAATTACCCCAAAGATTGTAAGAAGTGTGTGTAAAATATGAAATATGGTTTGGGGGGGGGGGGAATTTTAGGTGAAAGATGCAAGAGAACAATGAAGATTTAAGATGAGTGTGGAGAGAAGTGAAAGAGATTTAGTGGTGGCTAAACCTAGAGAGAGAAGTTAAACGTGAGCAAAATGGGGAGAAGAATGAATATAAGGGTTAGGGTGGAGAAATGAGGGATAAATTGGAAAAAGGGCTTGAAATTTCTTCGTGCTAGTAGTCTAAGATGTCTATCACAATTGTGACATAGTAGGTGTTATAACCTGGGTCACAATTATGACCATGGTCTTTAGCAAACAACTCTTGCCAACGTCTAATCCCAAGACTCTTCGTGAAATTCCATTATTATTCTTCTTCCAATGCGAAGAATAACCTTTGTACAATATTTCTGAATAAAAAGGAAGCCTTTTTATAATCTTCTTATAAGATGAAAAGGAGCCTTAATCTCACTTTAAATACACTCAAGTATAATAATATATTCCCCGAACCAAATAGTACAAATCAAAGTTCCTCACTTATTCACTTGATAACTCCAAAATGACTTACTCACACAAATATGACACAATAATGTGTAAATGATTGAAAAACTCATTGAAATGTGTGTATACATCACTAAAACCTTTTTCACACTAAATCAACGAAAAAACACCTATTTATATTATTTTAGGGCACAAAGTAGCTTTAGAGCCAATAACTAGCATTACAATAGCTATATGTAGTACAGTAGTCAACTAATATAATATATTCGTAGATTAGTATGTATTATAGACACTAGATTCATTAGCCGTTGGACATTGGTTGACCATTAAGAATTTTAGTTGTCCAATATGGCATATTAGTTGACTAATACATCAAACTCATAGTATATGAAATTTAATCACTTTAACCTATATTAATTTACCACTAACGTATATAGGTCAACCAATCACCCTAAAAAATGATTTTAACAACTTCAAATGCTCACAACCAATTTATTTAACCCAATTATGATTAAAAAATTCCCAAAATATTCACCAAAGATTATTTAAAAGATCAAGAGGCTTTTATATTAAAATTAAAAGCTTTAATGCTTTTTGATGAATGTGAAGACTCATGTAATAAAGTAAGATGAAATGATTATGCATGATAAGCCCTTTACATCATCAAATTAACAAAATGAGCGTACAAATAATAATAAAAAATGTGGAATGCCCTTGATGACCCTTGATCTTCTTTCTTTTTTTTCTTGTTTTGATCTTCATTTTATCGATTGCAAACTTCAACTTCTCTTTATAAATTTCATACACTATCTACTTGAGTTATGAAGTCCTTTTGTTTTAATATTGCTTTCATCAAAATAATGAACAAATTAATAGTAATTATGTTTTTTTCATAATCAAAACATCAATTGAAACCTCTCTTGATTCAACAATCTCCCCATTGTGATTGATAAAACATTTGTGATATATGAGAACAATATTGATGTTAAGCACACAAATAACTATCAAGATAATGATTAACTCCCTTTATTTTACACATGAAACATAATTCAATATCAAGAACAAAAGATATTCAAAACCAAAGAAATATCCATAAACATGATAACATAAATTTATTCAAACATATCATATAAAGTGTAAGAAATACAAAATGACAAAACAATCACTTCCCCTAAATTTCATCACTACTCCTGATTGTTATTGTTTCCCCTAAATCTAATGTCACCAAACTCCACATAAACACTCATGGATTCATAAACAAGAATTCAATTAACTAAAAATGTGTACTATAAAGTTTCACGCATCAAGCTAACGTAAAAAAAATTGATGAAGATTAGCAAACTTTTTCACTAGAGAATGCTATTGAATATTTTTGGAGTCAAAATTAAAGGTTAATTTTGATGGAGACATCTTGATTGTGTCTAATTTTAAAAATCCCCAATTTTAATACTGTGGCTAAGTTGGAAGAATCAATTGAAGCACCAAGGATATGTTTTTACAAAATTAGAAGTTGGAATTGTAACAAATAGAAGCATAATTGCAATATCCAATAATTAACCTCATAAATGAATGTATAAATTTGTGTTCATTACAAAACCAATTCACTAGTTTTACGCTCAAAACTGCAAGCATACAGGGTGTAACTTGTAATAAAGAACAGATATCGATCCCTTAGAGATTGTGTTTAGATGCTACTTAATTCAAGTTGCTTTGTTTGAGAACCAATTTTAATAAATATAAACTAAAAAATTAAACTAAATCAAACAACTAACAATGAACAAATGATAAAGCAAAAGTGTAGAAACTTGTAATTCAAGATTTAACAATTTAAGATCACTTTTCCCTATCTTATCTCCTTCTTACCTTATTAATTGATTTGTGCCTCACCTAAGAGGTCCTAATGTATTAATGACTAGAGATGGCAAAAAGGGCCTGGTCCTGCTTGCTTTTGCCCTGAATTGATAGGGCCCTCGACGGGGCATTAGTCAACCATGGTCGACATAGTCAACCATGGTCGACCCGATTGGGACACAAGCCAAGGTCGGGCGGGCCACAGGCAGGCCCAGCCTGGCCCGTGGCCAGCCGTTACTTCCAAAACGACATCATTTTCTCAAAAATGATGTCATTTTGGAAGATGGGTTAGGCTAGGTCATCCTTTCCGTTGCCTGTCAGGCCATAGTCTAGGCCAAGGGTCAATAAGCCCATGGTCAGGTAGGGCCGCGGGCAGACCTATCCCAGCCGGCTGGGCCATGGGTCACCATGGCCTAGGGTCGGGCCCCGGGCCTGGCCCAACCTATTGACATCTTTATTAACTACCTTCTCTCAAGGTGTAATTAATTGTCCCTAGCCAAATTAAATGGAAATGATTAAGCAATCTCTTAATCGACAGAATCAGTTCACCAATTCAATTAGTTATGAAGTTATCCTATGGGTAATCAACTAATTAGCCAAGATCTCTCTCTAACTAATCAATTAACTTGATGAATGTAGTCCTATACAGTGTCAATTCTCATTTTACATCCCTACACAATTTACCCAACTCAATTTCGCAATGTATAAGCTTAACATTCATCAAAAGCATCATTCATTCAAATCAACAAAGTAGGATTTCAATAAGTAGCTCCAAGTAATCTCTACAAATAAGTCAGCCACTCATAATGTCATTAACATTCCCAGCAACAAGAAAATCCATAATAAAGATGTTAGAAGAGAAAAACAAAATAAGAACTAGATGAAGCAAGCTCCTCCTCTTCTTTGCCCAAATCTGGAAATTTGGAGTCGGTGTGCTCTTTGCCTAATTTGGAATGAAAATCTTGATTCTCTACCTCTCTTTGGGCTCTAAATCTGTTTTCTAGCCCAAGAAGGCAAGTTCTTATGACAGCCCTTCGGCCATAAGAATTTGTGACCTTATATAGTCACAATAACCTAAAAATAAGTGAAACCCACATGTCTCTTCAGGTTAGGGATCCCACGATAGTGGGAATTAGCATGAATCCCAAGATCGTGAGTTCTTTTCTTACAACTCCTCCACTTCTCTTTTCCTTTCTTGGTCCCTAGCTCAATCACAAAGGTGGCCACCCCCCATTCTTACATCAAAATGATCAATTCTTAACCTAAATCAACATTAAACATAAAAGAACAACCATGAAGATCAAACTAAATAAAAAACATATAAAATAAGTTATAAACCACAACAATAATAACCCAATATATAAGAAACACATGCCAAATACTTAGAAAAACACACACTAATGCACAACTATCAACTTCCCCATACTTAAATCTTTGCTTCTCCTCAAGCAAAATCAAACACAACCAATCAATTCCATCACTTCATTTTCACAAAGATCAAAACATGCAATCCCTCAAAGTTTGGCCAATTAAATGTCAAGCTACTACACATATCATGACTATTTTTCATTAGTGTACATAAGCAAACTCAACTTATGGCACCAAAAATCAAAGATAAGTATAAACGTAAAATGAATCATCTTCACGGTTTCACTCATTTCTCTCAAGTGTTTGATGGTCAATGTTTTGCTCAAGCTCCCTATAGGAAACTACACTACATGGGCTTTCTAATACACCAATTCTCCTCTATGATGATTACATATATAAATAGATCAAAAGTACTTGCTTCGAGTTGTAATGTGGTAAGGGTTAAGGTGGGTCAAATGAGGTAAAGGGTTTAACACAAGCATTCATAAGGCAATAAGTGAACAAAGGGATAACAAAACATATTTTTGAGATACACAAATGTAAATATAATACTACTCCGTTGTAATGCTGGACTCTCTGAGCCCTTTTTCATTGGTCTATACTTGGAGATGCTACTGTATGTTGATATATACATGGTTGTATACGGGTTCAAATATATTTTTGAATAATTTCAATATATATGCCAATGATATATAATGTTATAAGCCTTTACATGAACTTAGAGTTCATTAGTATGTGAAATATTGGAGATTTTTGACACATAAGCTTCTAATTGTGTAAAACCGAGTCTATTGGATGGATAGGACCATGGTGGCTGAGTTAATTGTGTTCTAATGCCTTATAGGTGATTAAACATGATTTATAGACTTATTAGACACTTACAAAGCTTAATTGGAAAAGTTGATGTACATAAGCGCTTATTTTCAAATTTTTAAAAGTTAAGAGACTTAAATGTAATTTTTAAATTCCCAATATGTAATTTTATAGAGTTAAGGGGCTTAATTATAATTTTCAAAAGTCCGGGGAACAAAATCAAAATAAAATTTTTTGTCATTCCCAAATTTTGTGCTTAATTGCAAATTTAGGAAAAATTTGAAGGGTATAATGGTAATTTCACATAAGCTAAAGGAAAAAAGATAAATTCACCATGGTTGGTCAAAGAAAGTCAATATTCTAGACCCTTTTTCCTTGTGTGTGGCCGTGCACCCCACCATTTAGCATTAAAACACTTTGTTTTAATTAAAAGAAAGGAGAATAAAGGAGATGAGATGAAAAGAACACTTTCATCCATCACCCAATTTCCACCATTTTTTTTAATTCTCCAACTCAAACCAAGGTGTTCGAAGTTAATTTGGGATTAAGGAACTCAAATCTATAATTATATTTGGGAAATTCTCAAAGGATTTTAAGATATCACCAAAGGAAAGTTTAGGTAAATTTTGTCTCATCTCTCTCTACATTATGATTTTGAGTTTACTGTTAAGATATGTTGTTCTCCATGCTTGAATATGCATGATACATGGTTTATATGAATGAAATGAGTCATGGAGAAGTCTCCTTAAGCCAAAACCGAGATACCCTCTTTTTGTTGAAAGTTTGTAAAATTTTAAATATCCTTTGAAATTGATGGTTTAAATGAATGGAATTGGATTTAATGGAGTGGTGAAATGTGTTGTTATTTGGAAGTGCTTGTTATATAATAATATAGGAGTATGAATTACTATGATAAAGTCTTGCAAATATGACTTGAAAGTAATGCACATTAGGTGTTTGATAAAATGCCGAAGTGAACTTGGCTTAGGATTTAAGAATTGTAATGCTGTGCATTGGAAAGAGGTTTTCATGTTTACTTAGAGTAAACTTGAATTTTTTCATAGATTGATGAGTAGTGACCTAATGTGCTTGGATAAAAATGTTCTTAATTATTCTTTGAAATGTGTAAGTATTTGATCAAAGGCATTAAATGCCTTGGAAAATGCAAAAGAAAGCGTATGCAAATAATAAGGGAAGTAATCATGTGAGAAGCTTAATGGACGAATCCTATAGCTTAAAAATAGTGATATTGTGTTTTATACAATGATTTGATGGTATATAAATATGAGATACATGTTTGAGTAGTAAATACATTGCATATTGTATGTATAAAGGCTCAGGATTTATGGATCAAAGAGCTCGTACTGAGGATTGTTGAAGTCAAGGGAGTGTACAACTTTTTTTAAGGTGAGTTGGGGAAAACATATCTCTCAAATGAGATTAAGACATCCCAAGACATGCATGATGACTTGTATGTGAATTTTGAACCTAGTTAATGCATAGTAAAATTGAATCTCAAATAAATGCTAGTATACTTATAAATTTAATAAACGACATTGTTTTGAATAACTCTTTTCACTTAGAGTGAAACTAATGTTTTTATTTTGTATTTTGAGGAATGATATTGTTTTCAACAAACATGCACTTGAAGTGCAAAGGACAATGTTTTATTTTCTGAAACTACATTTCTAAATAACTTTGCACTTGGAATGCAAAAGATGACTTTCACTGCATGAAATAATGTTTTGGAACTTACATATACGTAACTGAGTCATGTATGTTGCATATATGTATTCTCTTTTAGCTTAGAGCCATGGCAAGGTTCCATTTTATCAATTGGACTAATGAATAAAGGCATGGTACCTTACTTGATTTTAGTACTAAACATATGTATATGATTTTTTTGGGATTGGTGTGGTAACGATTGGCCATTTGTCTGCTAGGCATAATAGATTTAGTGACCCCCATACCCTTTAATGCTGGTACATAAAAGTCAAGTCCTCGTAACAACACTTTTCTACAGGACTTGTGGGTGATTGCACACCTAAAGGTCTAGTCACTGACGAGGTCACGACCTAGGGTCATGACGCTCTTGTTGACCATATTCTGGACTCACCATAGATGAAAGTCGAGTCAACACCAGGAATCGGTGGGAGTGTACACTAGTTTGGCCTACTAATGGCAACACATATAACTATTTTGCCCTATTCTGAGATTTAGCTTCCTAACGAGATTTGATTTACATGTGATGCTTTTCTGCTATTGTGTACTAGAATTAGAACCCATGCTCACTGAATGAGTGATTAATAGGCTAGGCCTATGTGGTTCCTATCTAGAATGGGATAAGTTATATACTAGGCTTATGTGTTTCTATGTCATGTATGTTCACTTCATAAATGGTTATACGTATATTAGATGCGTAAAACCATCCTTATATTATTTAGACCGTTTTGGTATATACCATGTTTTGTTTGTGATATATATTTTTTTCTTGCTCACTGAGTACATAATGTACTCACCCCCTCCGTTTCCCAACTATGCAGGTTAATTTGGTGAGCTTAAATATCTGAGTGGTTCGTGTGGTCTTTTGACATTTTTGGAGCATTATCACACATGGGCAGTCTCTGTTTTGTACTTCTGTTGTATAGTGGCTCATGATTATGTTGATATGCTTTATAATTTTGTAAATTCTCTTAGCTATCTTATGGTTTGTAAATGACCTTATGTAGGAACCTTTTGTATTTTCGTTGATATTGCTTTTAAGTGGACTTAAAAATCCAGAAGTTGCGGTTTTAATGTGAATATAGAAGTGCGTTTAAAACTGATTTACAGGTGTTTTAATTAAGTTTTAGGATTTTCAAAATACAGCCGTTGTGTTGTCTAAATGTTTTTAAAGATATTCAGTTAGCCTTGTATAGTCAAGTTAAGGGTATCGTGAGTATCCTTAGCTCGAGTATGCGGCGGTTGTTATGTTTCTGATGTGGTTCTGGGTCGTGACATTCACATTTATTGATGCTACTAAATTGTTCCTCCTTTTTCTTTTCTTTTCTTTTTCTCTTTTTTTCAACAATTGTAGAAACAATGAACAAAATAGCAACTAAATGCAATGTGATCCAAGGGTACAAGTATCACTAAACTCATCTCGGAAAAAAATGTAGCAAAAATCCCAAACTAATGCATCACTTATTATTACTCTATTAAGCTCATGAATGGGTAAGCTAATAGGGTTTTGGATTTTAAAATGTGGGGTGTTTTCAAGAAACAAAAGGGTTAAGGCTCAATGGGGGTAGCAAGGGATAATAAAAGGTAGGTCATTTAAGCTAAAGGTTAACAAAAAAACAGCCTTAATCATCTTTATTAACCATGCATCCAGTAGACTCAAACCAATTTAAAGTAAGTTCTGAAGGTAATAATCTAAGGAAGCATCACACAAACAAAGAAATAAAATGACTATAAATGGAGTCATATAGGCTCAATCCTCACATTGACTCAAATGAAAATTCATTATGCTTCTCTACAGTACCTCATTGCTCAAGTGTCAAATTCTGAGTAAGCTTATGGAACTAACTACTTTTCATCACTCGACATAGTTCACTCTCTATTTAAGTAGCCTAATCTGAGTTTAAGCATGCATTCAATCTCATTCCAAATAGCATGATATAATCTCATGGAAAAACAAATCAAAATTATTAATGTATGGTTCCATTGCTAACACAAAACAACATAAAACAATAACCTAATATGCCTAAAACATGCATCCTAATTAACAAAATGCAAACAGTGACTAAGACAAATTAAAACTATGCAATTGACAAAGCAAATGTCACCTCCCTACACACTTGGACAACACATTGTCCTCAATTGACAAAGCAAATGTCACCTCCCTACACACTTGGACAACACATTGTCCTCAATTGATAAGGCAACCACAAAAGGAAACGAAAACACAAAACACAACATTAAACAAACAAGTAAAACAACTAATAAGGTAAATAAAACAACGTAAAAAGTAAAGGGTAAGAAAGCTTCATAGAGATAGTGGTGGAAAAGGCATAGGGGAAGGGACTTAAATGTTCTTCATCTGAATGAACTTGAGGAATTTCTTTTTGATGTACTGTTGCTCCTTATGCACTTGCCTCATTTGGGTGTCGAGCTCATTAATTTGCAGTGTCATTTGTTGATGGTTTTTGGCCATTTGGTTGAGAATTTGCTAGAACTTATCGACATCTGTTGCTACAGTTGGTTCTTCTTCAACTGCTTCTTCTTAGGGCTTCGGGGGTGGCTGAGAGTAGGATGGTTTAGAAGTGGTTGCTTCTTTGTCCTTCCTATTCCTAACAGTAGTGCACGTCTGAGGATTTTGTAGCTCTATAGAATGGGACTCCAAAATTTCAAAGCATCTCATATAAGGTATATCAAACATATCAGTTCTAGCTATGCATACACCATCCACGTCAAGAGTACTGTCAAGCCAAAGCAGTAACAATGTAAGCAATGCCAAAATATGAGCTTTTCTTAGAAATGGAACCCACAATAGATCGAAAAATGTGACAAGTGGTATTCACTTTAATTTTACGATCCATGCACCAAGGAAAGAAAAGTTTCTTAGCCGAACATTTGTTGCTTTCAGTTTTGTTAAAACCAATTAAGCATATAAACTTGTGAAGAAGTAAGTGCTCGGTGCTATAAATCAAAGTATTGGGTGCATTTCTAGAGTCAAAAGTATTTTACCCGTAAGGATCTTCCAATAATCATCCACATTAAAATCATCATGGTCATCTAAAACGTTGGTGTTATACAATTTAAAGAGCGCACGAATGATAGTATAATCCAACCTAGATATGTGACCTCCTATCCTAAACTAGAATGTGTCCATTTTAGTATTGTAGCACACAGTGGTGAAAAATTCTATAGTCATTATGGGGTATGTCAATACATCACAATGAATTAAACGACCTTAACTAATATTTGCAGCTAATCTTTCAATGTTACGCCTTATTCTAAGAGTTTCTAACAGGTTAAAATCAAAGTACCTAGGAGGCAATAACTCTCTATCCTTAAATCCTAAAATCTCATACCTTCTTCTTCCGAAAAAATAGGGAATGGGTCACGAAAAGTAACCTCCATATCTCATTTACCTTCTTCGGAGACTTGGAGGCATAGTTGGTCAGTTGGTTTACAAGCTAAAAGCTTCCTTGGAGCCATTTAAGGAGAAAACCTACAAAAACAGTCAAGAGAACGATTAGCACATTTTTTAGAGAGAAAGGGAGAAAAACTTACCAAATCCTTGGATTCAATATGTGAAATACGTGTTAAGGGAGTGAATAATGATAGAAAAAGTGGAGAAAACACTAAGATTGATGAGTGGGTTTTGGGTTTTAGAGTGAGAGAATAAGAAAAGATGAAGAAAGAAGAAAGAAGGAGGGGTTTTAAAAATACATCGGGCTGGGGATCCTACGATCGTGGGAATCCCTGTGCTTCCCACGATCACAGGTTAAGGTTCTGGAAACTTTCTGAAAAGTTCTCCCACAATCGTGGGAAACAGGCCCATTCTTATAATCGTGGGCACTGTACAAACACCCAATCTTGATTTTCTAACTTTTTAACCCTCTTTTAAGCTTAGCATGCATTCCTAACATTTAAGCAATCTGCAAACGGATCAAAATCACCTAACCAATAAGAAATTTGAAGAGAAAATAGTTAAAACTCAAAAAAAACCTAAGTAAACACTAAGAAATCATAGCAAACTCAAACCAAAAATAATCAAAACCAAACAAATCAAATAAACAAGTAAACAAAAACAAACAAAAGAAAGGTAAACATGCTAAGTTAAGGTCATTAGCTTACATGCATTCATGAAAGAGTGGAATAAAGGAAAGAGATGACTTATCTTTTTTGTGAGTATGTCCCTCCATAGTATGGCTTGCACCTATGCCCATTGACCTTGATTGCTTCACTCTTATCATTTTCCAGCTCCAAAGCTCCATAAGGAAACACTTGAAGAACCTTAAAGGGTCCACTCTATCTTAACTTAAGCTTTCCAGGAAATAGACAAAGTTATGAATCGAATAAAAGCACCAAGTCCCCACTTTTAAACTCCTTTTTATTGTGAACAACATGCCACTTTTTTGCTCTTTCTTTGTATAACTTAGCATTTCATAAGATTCAAATCTCAACTCTTCCAATTCATCAAGTCGTAACAATCTCTTCTCACCTATAAGCTTCCAATCCATATTCAACTTCCGAATTGCCTAATAGGCTCTATGCTCAAACTCCAAAGGTAAATGGCAAGCCTTGCCATACACAAGTCTATATTGAGTAGTACCTATGGGTGTCTTGAAGGCTATCCTATACACCTAAAGTTTATCATCTAACTTTAAAGCCTAATTTTTCCTTAAAGTACTCACTACCTTCTCCAAAATCTTCTTCAATTCTCTGTTCACCACCTCAACTTGACCACTGGTCTGGGGGTGTTAAGGGGTCGCCACTCAATGATGAACATTATATCTTTTCAACTTCAAAGGGTTTGTTGCAAAAATGACTCCCCCCATCACTAATTATCGCTCTAGGCACTCCAAATCTAGTGAAAATCGTTTTGATAAATCTTTACACCACCTTGCCATCATTGGTTGGAGTAGCTACAGCCTCAAACACTTCGAAACTGTCGGCCCCCTGAAAATTTTTCCATTAACTTAAGCATGATAGCTTATGGAGAAAAATTGTATGAGAAGAAATTGAGGGCATTTTCGGAATATAGCTTAAGAACCAAGGGTAAAGTGAACTTTTAAGAGAGGTATGGTGGACTTGTTCTTAGTGGTAGAAAAGCAGCATGAATGAAGGCAAAATGAAGAATAGAAGAAAAGAGAGGCTTCGGATGAGAGTGAAAGAATAGAGTTGAGAGCTAAGTTGAAATATCTGTAAAG
>JAOQMS010042582.1:0-13478 GCA_027563885.1 Erythroxylum longipes
GTCTTGCCTTGAACCTCTCAATGGTTCCTTCAGGTCTCAATTTCTTTTTAAAAATCCACTTACACTCCAAAGGCTTATACCCTCGAGGTAGATCAACTAAAACCCAAATTTTGTTAGCCATGATTGATTCTAACTTACTATCTATGGCTTCCTTCCACAATGTAGCATCTACAGATCTCATTGCTTCCTTATAAGTTTTAGGATCTTCCTTAATAATATAAGTCACCATAAAAATATCATTTATTGCCTCAGGTTTTGTCACTATTAAGGAAGTAATAAAGTCAAAACCAAAATTAGTGGGTACTCTAGCTCTTTTGCTCCTCCTTAGTTCAATACTTTTCTCTTCCTCTATGTCATCATTAGTAGAAGAACTAAGGACAAATTCTCTAGGATCTTGCATACTAACTTTCATAGGAAATATATCTTCAAAGAAAAAAGCATCTCTTGACTCTATAATTGGTCCATAAATGTTAGATCTCTCTTCTTTAACCACAAATCTATAAACAACACTATTAGAGGCATATTCCACAAAAATTGAATCGACGGTCTTAGGTCCAATTTTCTTCCTTTTATGTTCAGGTAGAGCAACCTTAGCAAGACACCCCTACACTTTCAAAAAACGCAAGTTAGGTGGAAAATGTTTTCAAATTTCATAAGGGTTTTAATCTAGTTTCTTATGAAGGACTCTGTTTAGAATATAACAAGCTGAAAGAATAGCTTCCCCCAACATAAAATCAGTTAAATCGGAAGAAATCAACATTGCATTCATCATATCCTTAAGTGTTTAGTTTTTCCTCTCGGCTATTCCATTTTGTTCTGGTGTATAAAGGGCTGTAAGCTCATGAATAATCCCAAGTTTTGCATAATAATCAGCCAGGAAATTAGTATTATACTCACCATCTCAATCAGACCTTAATCTCTTAATTTTCCTTTCTAATTGGTTTTCAACCTCAGCTTTGTATTTCATAAATATTTCCTCTGCATCACCTTTATTTTTCAATAAGTAAATCTTAGTAAATCTAAAACAATCATTTATAAAGGTAATATAATATCTCATGCCTCCTTTACTCATATAATTCTTAAAATCACCCAAGTCTATGTGCACGAAGTCCAACAATTATGACTCTCTCTCGATCACTAACTTAAAAGGTTTCTTTGAGTGTTTAGTCTCAACACACAAATTTGACATTTTTCCATTTCATTAGTGATTTGATTAGGTAACAAGTCTAGAGACTCAACAATATAAGCAGAAGAAGTTGATGCATTCATTTCAGCTTCAAGTACAAATAAGGCTCCATTGCAAAATCCTTTTATAACAAAGACCCATTCTTAGTCATAACTAGCTTATCAGAATCAAAGGTTAGTTTAACACTGGCTTTGTTAAGCAATGCACCAGAAATTAAGTTTCTACATACATGAGAAACAAATAAAACATTTTCTAATGCCAACACTTTTTCCAGAAGTGAGTTTGAGAGTGACTTTCCCAACTCCTTGGACAAGAACTTTGTTGGAGTTGCCTATATATACGAATTCACCATCAGTAGCATTATTCAACTCCTTGACAGGTCCTTGTTGGTGCAGATGTGATGTGTAGCTCCTGTGTCAACTATCCACTCGACCAAATTTCCAGCAAGGTTAACTTTGGACACCATAGCAATAATAATCTCCTCGTCACCACCAGCTTCGACCATATTAACTTGAGTCTTACCAAGGTTCTTCTGGTTACCCCATTGGTATCCCGTCTGGTTTCCTTTTCCGAACTGTCGCAATTTCTGTCCTTGACCTTTCTTCTCATAGTTGATTCTAGCTTGACAATTGGCCGCAGGATGTCCGGCTTGTGGCACCTTCAACAATCACCATCAATCCTTTTGCGCTTAAACTAACCTTGTTTATTGTTGAACGACTTGTTTTGTCCACCATTCTTTTTGAAGTTATTAACATTTCTATGTTCTACCACATAAGCCTTAATAGTTGGGACAAGGGTAAGTGTTTTGGTCTTATCTTGTGCAAGGTTGACATCGTCAATCTTTATATGTCCTATCAACTCCTAAAGCTTCATATCTTTCTTCTTATGTCTCAACTGGTTTTTATATTCATTCCATGAGGCAGGTAGTTTCTCAATAAGGGCATTAGCTTGAAACAACTCACACATGTTCATACCCTCGGTAAGGATTTCAGCAACTAGATTCTCATACTTATGTAATTGGTCCATAATTGGCTTATCATCAACAACAGTAAACTTTAACTACCTAACAACTCTATATTTCTTAGTACAGGCATCATTAGTCCCATATTTCACTTCTAAAGCATCTCAAATGTCCTTAGCAGTTTTGTACTTACAATAGATATCAAACAAAGGTTGATCATATGGTTGAGTAAAACTCTCCTAACGGTACGGTTATCCTTAGCAATCTTAAGGTCGGTATTATCACTAGGAATCTTTTGAAACAGTACATAATCGATTTCTTATTGCTGAAAGTAAAAAAGAATTTTCTTAAACCATCTTTGTAAGTTTCTCCCATCTAGAGGCTCTAATCTAGTAAGGTTAGGTATAATTTTCGGGGCCATAGTAAAAGACGCAGAACCTATGTGGGGAATAGTAAGAGCAGAATCTACGTTTGTCTCATTCGCAGACTATATAATTCCAACTAATACCGAAATTAAACACACACACAGTAGCAAAATCAAAATGCAGAACTTTCCAATAACCAGTAGCAAACTCGAAAATAGTGACAAGTAGAACAACACAATTTCCGACAGTAGTAGGAATGCAACAAACAAACAAAAAATTTCTGACTTAGATTGTTAGCAAAAATAGTAATAATAATTAAATTGTAAGGCTTATTTGAAAACAAGGCATCGTGAATAATCACTGCCCTAAGTCAGAAATTTTCCCTCTACAGTTCAACAGGACAATGTGAACCGACTCCAGGGTTAATGTCTTCTCCAACAGCTTTGATACACTCCAAAAGGCAGAGTAGGATGTCTCCGATAATTAATAAAAGCAGAAAAATAGAAATATGTGTCTTGTTTTTTAGAAAATGAGAAGATGTGTAATCGTCGGAACTCTCGGAAGAGTGGAAGTGAGAGGGGTTTTATAATAGAAACAATATAACCATTGGAGCATAATTATTAATGTTCATATGAACGTTGTCAACGTTTATGTGAACGTTTGGACCAATATCAACAGCTACAACCTGCAAAATTATAGATATTACATAAATAAGATCATAGACATGAAATGAACACTATAGTTTTCCATTTTCCTAATTGGTTTGAGTGCTCACTCTTGGTGAATCGTCAGTTAGGCCAAAAATAAATAAAAATTGTTGTCTATGAGCTCCACATCAAGTATCCACGTGAATGAATAGGAGCTTCAAGAAATCAAAGTTAGAGATTCAGGAAAATCAAATGTCAACACTTGAGGGAGCTTGAAGTAGTTTAAAGATAAGATCTTTTTACTTATCACCTTTTTTCTGAAAGCTTTTGCTGCTTCCTGGAATGTAGATATCACCTCCCATGAATCTTTATGAACAAAAAGGCCCAACTGATAAGAAAGGGACAAAACTGTTTGTTGTCATTATGAAGTTTCCTGAATTTTGTAACTTAAAAACAAGAATTAGTCTTACCTTTTTCATGTTTTGGCATATGGGGTGTGCTTCCATTTCTGAATACGTGATCATTGAAGGAAGTTTGCTTTCTGATACGAATTCATATATTGCTGATTCAGTGAACTGACTCTCTGTAAGAATCAAGAAGATTAGAGGTATTAAAGCTAGAAAGGAAGTGTCAATGGTGAATCCTTCAAAGCTTGAAACTATTGTAGAAGAAACTAACCAAACACAAAACGAGTATGATTTAGACCCTGTTTGTTAAGCATAATCAATGCAGGGCGTTTGGTTTTTGGATCAATATTGAATAACTTTGCAACATTTGAATCAGTAGTTTGATAGAAATCAACATCAAAGTGCAACTTGGAAGCCATAGTTATTTGCTCACTCTCCAGATCCTGTGGAAGAGATTATATGATCACTATGCAATCAAGTTACATAATGAGAAACTAAAACATAAGTAAGTTCCTTAATCAAGTACCTCAAAAGAATCAAGAAATCCCATAGCAACCATGGATTTAGAAGACAATATACAATTAACTTCCTCTTGTTCTGTTATGTTTTGAACTGTTGGATAGATTCTCTGCTTCACCCAAGTTCTAATAGCTTCCCTACTAGGTTTCAGAAAACCGTGAATTTGAGTTTCTAGATATATATGGATTTTACATAAGAGCAATGAACAATGAAGCATCTGGTACATTTCTACATTTCACAGAGAGCTTGAAGAAGATGTTCTAATCTAGTTCTTGCTTCTGTATATGAAACTCTTTTACCTTGAGCACTACCAACTACTAGATATGTTAAAAGGATTGAAAGAGTTTGGGCGTGGGCTGACCTTACTATACAAGACTAACACAAAATAAACTTCTTTGTTCTTTGTTTTATTTCAAAATTCATTTTCCTTTCTGTACAGTGTATTAGAAGTTTTCTTAGTTGTTTTAGCTGTCCTTTTCTGTTACAGAGTTTCTATAATATAGGTACATCAGCCAATAGCATTTCTCAGTTTTTAGTATAAAAGCTTCCCCTCTCTACACCGAAACTATGATGAAATAAAATATTTCTTCATCTACCTTAACATTGTTTTTCATGGTATCAGAGACAACGGTTTGATCCACCTTAACCTACACCAAAATTGTCCAACAAGGTTGACGATAGTGAAGCCAGCAACCCTAACCGCACACAGAACCCAGATATGGAGAAATACTCCATCACAAATACAGAAAACCTTGGAGCTATTCTTGTCATTACCCTTTTCAATGGTAACAACTACCTGACTTGGAGCAAGTCAATGATGATAGCCCTATGTGCCAAAGACGAACTCTCCTTCATCGATGAAACATGCATACAATTAAGTGAAGACACAGCTCTCCTTGCCAGATGGAAACAAGCAGATTTTATAGTCAAGTCATGGATTCTCAACTCCATGATCAACGAACTAAGTGATGCTTTTCTATTATTCTCCACAACCAAAGAACTTTGGGATGAACTGAGAGAGAGGTTCGGTGAGGCCAATGGTCCATTGTTGTATCAGATAAAAAGGAAAATCAACTCCTTTAAACAAGGTAATCTCACCATTTCCGCATATTACACAAAACTAAAGAAACTCTGGGATGATTTAGCCAGCCTAAGTCGTATACCTACATGCACTTGTGATGCTGCCAAAGCTATTACTATCAAGGAAAACACACACAAACTGGTGTAATTTTTTATGGGATTAATTGAGGATTATGAGCATGAAGTTAATCAGGTAATGCTAATAGAACCTTTGCCCATGTTTAATAGAGCCTTTGCCATGATGCAAACTGTGGAGAGGCAAAAGGCAATAAATGCTAACTAAGACAGTAATCTAAATATAGCTATGAATGCTAAGAAAGGTAGTAGAAACAACAATAAAAAACCATTCACCAAGAAAGAAGACAAGTATTGTGAAAAGTGTGAGAAAACAGGCATACCATTGAGACTTGTTTTAAGATTCACGGTGTGTCTGACTGGTACAAAGAATTAATCGACCAAAAGAGCAAAGCAAACCTAGCTATGATCAGTGACACTCCTGCAAACACATTATAAGAATCTAGTGAGCAAAATGAAAGGAATGGCCAAATCCCACAAGGCTTAGCCACCTTCATTCAACAGGAGATATCAAAAGCAATAAAAGGGAAGGCCATGGGTGAAGTAAAGTTTGGTGGGCTTGCAAATTTTGTAGGTAATAGCATAAGCTACAATAATGATCATAGTGCAGAAAATGAATGCATATGATTGGTTGATTCAGGTGCATCATCACATATGGTCACAAATCTTGGTTTCTGCCATGAATATGAAATAAATAATTTATACGAACCAGTAACACTCCCATATGGCACAAAACAACAAGTGAAACACATATGCCAAGCCACCATTAAAGACAAAATTACCCTTGATGAAATTCTGCTTATTCCCAATTTTCTCAAGAATCTACTCTCTGTGCATAAACTCACAACACGAAATGACATTGCTGCTATTTTCGTATCTAATGACTTGTTTTTGCAGGATCTACAGACTAATAACGTTATAGCGATTATCAAGGCCAGAAGTGGACTGTATGAGCTGACAAAAGACAACCTATTAGCTTCTGGAACTTTGAAAGGTCCTCCCCTAGATTTCTACCGAACCAAGAATGTTATGTTTAGTGCTTCTGTTTCTGTTTAATACCTGGAATAGTAGACTAGGACATGTTTCTAAGGAAAAGATGCAGCGTATCAATGAAATCAAAATTTTCAATCCTAATTTATCCAACTGTCAAGTCTGTCCTATGGCAAAACAACACAGAAAACCATTCCCTAAACACAAAATACAGACCACTAAAACTTTCGAAATCCTTCACATAGATCTATGGGGGCCTTACATGGTACCTACCCTAGATGGATCACAATTTTTCTTAACTATCGTAGACGACTTCTCTAGAGCTACCTGGACCTTCTTATTCAAACACAAAGACAGAACACAACCCATCATAACACAATTCATCAAAACCATAGAAAAACAATATGATACCAAGGTTCTAAAAATACAAACAGACAATGGGAGAGAGTTTATAAACTATGAATGCAGAAAGTTTTTTGCAGAGATAGGAATAGTGCATCAGAAAAGTTGTCCATACACTCCACAACAAAATGGAGTAGTAGAGATCAAATACAAACATTTACTACAAATAACAAGAGCTCTGCTATTCACAGTAAACTTACCAAAACAATACTGAGGAGAAGCACTTCTCACAGCTACTTACCTCTTAAATAGAATCCCTACCAAAATCCTACAATGGAAAACCCCGTATGAGAAGTTATGAATATTTGAGAGTTTTCGGATGCCTATGTTTTGCCCTAGATAAGGCACCGAACAAGACAAAGTTAGATCCTAGAGCCTTAAAGTGTGTTTTCCTTGGATACATGCCAAACTACAAAGCCTATCGAGTCATGGACATTGACACAAAGACCATTTTTAGTTCAAGAGATGTTACCTTCCATGAAAACACTTTTCCCTTTGCTAACGCAACAACAGTCCCTGAACAAAGACCACTACCCCTATTCTCTTACAACACAGCAGATGATGATGGTGCAGAAACAATGGTATAAGATGACATGCCAAGATTGTCAAACATACAAATTATAGAACACACACCAAAAACCACAGAAACATAGCCACAACTAGACACAACCATCAACCAAGACACTATCACAAATAACAATGTGAGGAGGAGCCAAAGAACACATACCTCACCCAAATACCTTGATGACTATGTCCACCAAGCCTCTGCTCATCATTCCACTTCTGTCCCCGATAATGCTAACAACATTTAAAGGTTTTTAGTCCTGCAGGAACAGAAGGAGACAAAGACTCAAGCTTTCATGTTGCAAATAAATAAGGCTACAGGGAGTTCATAGGTAATGTGTCTACTGTTTTTAAACCTATGTCTTATGAGACAGCAAGCAAATCAAAGGAATGGGTAGACTCCATGGATGCACAATTAGCAGCCCTAGAAGATAACCAAACTTGGGTTTTAACAAAACTACCTAAAGGGAAGCGGGCTATAGCGTCAAAATGGGTATAAAAAGTCAAATATAATCAAGATGCTACTGTTGACAAACTGAAATCAAGGATGGTAGCGAAGGGCTTCAACCAAAGAGAATGAGTGGACTATTCAGAGGTATTCTCTCATGTAGCTAGGGTTGTGGCAATCAAGACATTCCTAGCTATAGCTACGATCAAGAAATGACCCATACTACAATGTGACAAAACTGATGCTTATTTACATGGCCACCTAGAAGAAGAACTCTAAATGCTACCACTACAAGGTTATAAGAAAGCAAACAAAGGAGAGATTTGTAGATTAATGAAGTCCATTTATGGACTCAAACTGGCAGGAAGGCAGTGGCACAAGGAATTGACCACGAAACTAAAGCAATTAGGGTTTTATAAATCAGAATCAGATTATTGCCTATACACCAAAGGTTAAGGCAACAATTTTATTGCTATCATTATCTACGTGGACAACATTCTTATCACTGGGGCAGAAGAAGAACACCTAATCACTGTTAAGCAAGCTTTAAACAAAGCATTCACAATCAAGGACCTAGGGTATGCTAAATTTTTCCTAGGCGTTGAAATAGCAAGGTCAGAAGATGGAATGATCCTTAGTCAAGGCAAGTACGTAAGGGATATCTTACAGGAAACAAATCTACTTAACTGGAAGCCATGCATAACACCCATAGTCCTAGGAAGAAAACTCACCATCAATGAAGGAGAGCCGCTCAAAGACCCGGAATGCTAAAGGAGGATCATAGGTAGACTGCAATATTTGAGCTTCACGAGACCAGATCTCACCTACATAACACAACAACTGAGTCAATTCATGAAATCACCAAGGCAGCTCACTGGGAAGCTGTAAAACACGTCCTCAAATATCTTAAAGGAACAGAGAACCGAGGCTTATTCTATGCATCAGATTCAAACCTATAACTCACCGCATCCTCTGATTCAGACTGGGCAAGTTGCGTGTTCAGCAGACGGTCCTTGACTGGATTTTGTGTGTTCCTCAAAAAATCACCTATCTCATGGAAGACAAAGAAACAAACAACAGTCAGTAGATCTTCTGCGGAGGCAGAATAAAGAAGCTTAGCTTCAAATAATTGTGAGTTAAAATGGGTTGTTTAACTTTTGGGATATTTTCAAGTAGAAAATTGGGAAGCCATACCTCTGTTTTGCGAAAACCAAGCAGCGCTTCACATCTCCAAGAATCCTGTCTTCCATGAGAGAACAAAGCATCTGGAGATCGACTTTCATTTGGTGCATGATGTGGCAAACTTAGGATTCGTAACCCTCAAACATGTCCGAAGCAAACAACAACCAGTTGACTTATTTACCAAACCACTTACCGCACGCACATTCATTGACCTACTCCTCAAGTTCGGATCTGTTGTTTTCTCCGGAGCTCTGACTTGAAAGGGGGTGTTAAAGGGATTGAAAGAGTTTGAGCATGAGCTGGTTTATCATACGAGACCATCGTGGGCTGACCTTACCATACAAGACCAACACAAAATAAACTTCTTTGTTCTTTGTTTTATTTCAAAGTTCATTTTCCTTTCTGTACAGTGTACTAGAAGTTTTCTTAGCTATCTTAGCTGTCCTTTTCCGTTACAGAGTTTCTAGAATGTAGGTACATCACCCGATAGCATTTCTCAGTTTTTAGTATAAAAGCTTCCCCTTTGTGCATCGAAACCATGATGAAATAAAATATTTCTTCATCTACCTTAACATTGTTTTTCAAGATATATAGTCGGATATGCCTCAACACTGTATCTCATTCTCAACCTTGTCTCCCAGTTATCAACTTTTGCAAGAACAAACTTGCCTTTTAACATGGTGGCGGCGGTGGCATATTCCGGCGTCAGTTGCTGACTCCAATTGCACCATGGTGCGTAGAAATTCACCAGAACAAACTGATGTCTGCCAACGAAATCGCTAAAGTTGAGAGCACCGAGCACCACCACATCCTTCCCGTCAACCTCTGGCCACTCCAGTGGTGTAATGTCATCAAACAGCACCACTCTCGACTTGTGTGTTCCAACCTCTTCGGGGAAGCTATCCTCAACCCTAGGAACAAGAAGTTGATCATCTAGATCTTGAGCGACCAATGTAGAAGCAAGAGGGTAGAGTTGGTCGTCCTCCTAGTTGATCATGGAAAGAACAAGTTTTTGAAGAATTGGTGAACGGAAGTGAGACAGAGGGGTGACATAGAGGAATGTGAAGAGAATAAGGGTAGTGGTAAAGAAGAAGAGAAGAGCTTTCGAAGCAAACATTGTTGTTTGAGAAATTGCAAAGATGACTAGATGAGTTTGGATTGTAAAGGAGAAGAGTTAAAAATTGGAATTTAATATAATATCTTATGATAAAGAGTAGTTCGGTCCTTGCGAGGAAGACCAAACAAAAGGGTTGACTGAAACATTACAAAAGGAAGGTTCCATGCTATTGGATTTATGACCATTCAAACCATAGCTTTTAAATAATTTGTGGATAATCGGATTTTTTTCTTTAAGTATTTGATATGGTGAAATTTTAAATTTTCTTTTTTTTTTTATTAAAAACGACCTCTTTATTAACTAAGGATAAGGTTACATATTTTTAGATCGCTCCAAATCTCTCTTCTCGAAATTTTTATTAAAATATTATTTTGTTATTATTGTTGTTACTGCTTAATACGGTGAAAAAACAATTAATTTTTTATACTCGTTATTATTTTTTGTGTATATTTAATGATATTATAAGTTTTATCTCTAATGTAATTCTTAAATTCTTCTAAAATTGTTTATCAAAGATTTTCTTTGAATCTTACCTTAGTTTTTAATTAAAGATGACAAATTAAGTTTATTCCAATTAAATTCGACCGTTTTGATCAAAGTTAGTGAACTAAGTTGGAGTTTATCAAACTCTAAATCAGACTCGAAAATAAGAATTTGACCTATTTAATTATAATATCATTTTGTTAAATTAAATTAAAATAATATTGTTTTATATCACTTTGACACTATATTCAATTTCTAATGAGTATTGTTTTATTAATATTATAGTGTAGATTAGTATAAATAGTAATTCCAAATTAGACCTTTAATCCCCTTTGAAATGTGATGTTGTTAGACTATAGTTTATTTGGTTAGCTAATAATTTTCCTCTCTTAAGTTCCGTAACAACAGCAATAATTTTGGGAGAGTCTCACTAATAAGCAAGATTATGAGAAGTCTAGTAGTACGCAGCGTTACTTCTAACTGGTAAAGGGATTATTTTCAATAACTCCTATGAAATATATATATGTGCAAAATAATAATATAAAATATAATATAATAATAATATAATAAAAGTAAAAAACTTATAAATTAAAATAAACATATATGTATTAAAGTAAATAATACAATAAATATATAACAAGGTAAAGAGTAATAATAAAAGATAAATTAAGTAAATAAATACACAAACAATGAAGAAAATAAGTACATAAATAAATCAAACAAGTCGTTAAAAAATATTTACGTCCGATAAATAATTAAGAGAAAAGTTTTGTGTAGTAAAAGTTTAAGCTAATTTATAGGGATGTTGAAAAGGGCCCAGCTGACTCGATTTTGGCCTGAGTGGATTAGGTTACGGACCGACCATAGTTGGCCTAACTGTTTTGTCAAAAACGACATCGTTAAAAATATATATGATAGGAGGCCGACCCATTGATATCTCTACTAATTTATGATAATTTTAATAATCTTGTTGTTTATTTTGATAAATATCTCACAGTATGATATTTCTTACAATACTAAAATCCTTCCAACATAAATCCAAAAACAAAAGGATACAAAACACACTTCTTTATCTTATAAGGAAACTTGATCAAGCCTCCATGAAACTTTAAGTTGACTTAGGCAGACGCAGTGACCAACACAAGCTCTTTTTCTTTCTCTGTGGTAATTGTGGCTCTAGGCCTATACTCTTCTATTTTCTTCTGAACCCATTTTGCAATTTCTTCGATTTTCTTCTGAAACCATTTTGCAATTTTTTCCCTGTGATATTTAAAAATTTTAGGTTAGAATCTCGAAAATATGAATTTTATTTGTTGATTTTGAATCATACTGAATCTGAACATTTTTATTTTCCTTAATTTCTAACATAATATAAAAATAAAGAATAAAAGACATTAGAATAATATCGCATAAAAGTCAATTAAATGATGTTTATATAAAAATTAAATTATAAAAACTTTGATTAAAAAAATAACAAAAAAACATATTTAATATGAATATAACAAGAAGGATTCAACGACAAAACATATACAATTTTTAATTTTTTTCTTAAATTTTGATTAAAAAATAATAATAAAAAACGCCTATAATGTGATCATCATTATAAACCAATTAAATGATATTTATAGGACGATTTATCTCGAACTTTTAAGATTAAATTGAGCTAATTATATTTGCATAAATTAATAACTTTATATTAACCAAAATTAAAGAGAATAAAATTTTCTAAAAAATTAAAAATTATATAAAATTTTATTTCTTTTACCTTGAAAATAAATAAATTAGTGCGACGAGAAACATAACCTAACCTTGTCCTCTCACTGTAATAATCTTCCTTGCGAACTCCATCTACGAAGAAGATGACAGTAGGATAACCATCCACCTTGTACCTGTAGCTCAACCCCTTCTCAGTGGAAGCATCAACCTTAGCGAGTGCCGCCTCGCCGGCGACCATCGGAGCCGCTGTTTCATATTCAGGTGCCAGACGCCTGCTCCAGTAGCACCAAGGGGCGTAGAAGTTCACCGTCACGTACTTGTTCTGGTTAATGAACTCGGTAAAGTTGTTCTGAGTCAGAACCACCACAATGGCCTCCTTCTTCTTCTCAATTGGTCTTTCATCACCAGCATCGTGAATATCGGTGTTCGAGGTAAGTGATCGGGATTGGCCTCCATGGAAGGAGAGAGCTTCTCTAAAATGATGAGGAGAAGTAAAACGAAAGTTGTTTTGGACATTGTTTCTTCAGAGATGAAACTGAGGAACTGGCGGAGAATGCAGGGAGAACGAAGATGCTTTGATGGCAACATATATATTCCACGATATAATAAAATTATTAAAAATTAAATATCATTGTGTGGAGGAAGATTCAAATTAGAAAAATAGAAAATGTCAAATTGATTTGATTGTACATTGGTCATTTCTTTGATTTATGACCATTCAAACCATAGCTTTTAAATAATTTGTGGATAATTGGTTTTTTTTTAATTGTTTAATATGGTGAAATTTTAAATTTTCTTTTTTTTATATTAAAAATAATCTTTTTATTAACTAAGTGTAAAGTTACGTATTTTTATATCGCTCCAAATCTTTTTTCTCGAAATTTTTACTAAAATATTATTATTATTATCGTCGTTGTTATTGCTTAATATGAGGAAAAAAAACAATTGATTTTTCATATTCATTATCATTTTATGTGTATATTTAATGATATTATAAGTTTTCTCTCTAATGTAATTATTAAATTCTTCTAAAATTGTTTAGCAAAGATTTTCTTTGAATCGTACCTTAGTTTTTAATTAAAGATGACATATTAAGTTTATTCCAATTAAATTCAACCTGATTTGATCAAAAGTTAGCAAACTAAGTTGGAGTTTATCGAAATTTGAATCAACTCAAGAATAAGAATTTGAGTAAAATAATATTGTTTTATATCATTTTTACACTATACTCAATTTATAATGAGTATTGTTTTATTAAAATTATAGTGTAGATAGTAATTGCAAATTAGACCTTTAATCCCCTTTGAAATGTGACGTTGTTAGACTATAGTTTATT